>JADBJO010002879.1:0-17500 GCA_016801955.1 Conus betulinus
GCTTACGCTTCGTTCAAACGTTAACAGCAATTTCTTCTCGCCTCCGCCCTGCTGTAATCATTTTGTCTTCTTATCAGACTGTTTGACTACTGATCATGGTCCTAATATTTTGTTTAATAAACAGACAATCACTACGTCCGCGTCATCACATGTAATTGACAGTTTTTTACTCTTCCTCCTCGAGTGCCACAAACAGCATGGCACATGCTACTGCTTACTTCCGACAGTCACATTCCCAGTGTCACTGCAGTGTCCACAGACGAACGTGTCTACGTCATACATTTCTCTTATTCGAAAGTTTGTGCCTTCATCCCAAGTCAGGTACCCGTCACACTTAGCTCATTGCCATCACATTCACACTATGTCTGGCGGACAGATAAAAGATCGAAACGTCATCGACACACACTTGATCTTTTACATTCACATAAAATTGCCTGGACAAATAGCTACATGTCAGCTTCTGATTCTTCACATTCACACAAAGTTCCATGATCCGACAATAGTTACACTTTTCCTATGATTCTTCATATTTACACAAATATCCGCTGTGGGATTTCGTCTGCGGAGCAGAAAGTTACGCGTCATCGGTTACTGGATTCTCATATCCATCCGACTCGAGTAGGTCCATGGACAACCAACATTTATACAAGTCGTGCGGGGAGCGTTGCTAGTGTCCGCATAGGGTGTCGACGCGGGACCGTGGCTGGACAGTCTTCACATTCAGGTCCACAACGAATTCATGATCGCTCCCCGACATTCCCAAACAGAAAGGCATGGACAGTCCTCAACATTCACACAGAAGTTCATGATCTGTCCTCCACATTCACACAGAAGTTCATGGATATCCGCCACTTCCACAGAATGCTGGATAGTCTCCGCATCACATGTAGAGTCGTGGCCTGGTCTTCACCATGCACACAGATTCATCACGCAGTTACGTCACACTTGAGTCTCCTTTTCCACACAGCTGCAGTCTGACTGCTCTTTTTTGTTTGTTTACTGTTGTTACGCGATATTAGGCTTAGATCTTCCTGAGCACCTTGATTATCTCTCTAGCAATCACAAGAACGCACGGCAAAGAGGCTGTAGCCTGTGCACAACAGTATCGACATCATGGACAACACCATTTTTTCTCAAAAGCGCCTAATACACATTATAGGCCAGATTACTCTGCATACCAGTGATCCCGGGTGTAAAGCCTACCGGCTGAAGGCGATGTCGAGGGACGGGTCGGTCTCTTTGTAAAGAACCGTAATTGGCGTCTGCACATCGACAACCAGCAGAGAAATCCCCTGCGTAAAAACTCGTTTATTGAGACAAATCGGACGGCCTCTACATCTTCTCATCTTCTTTCTCAATCTGTTGTGTGTATTGCAGGTGTGGCTTTTTGCTTCAGGCCGATCAGAAATCCATGTAAATTATCATAAGACTGATTGCATCATGTCTCCTAAAACGCTCAACTACCTACGCCCCCCTATCTATTATCTAGTCTGTCCTGTCTCTGCAGTTGGATGTCTGTCTTTCTCCTCATTCTTCTCTCAGGTATTCCGGTCATTCTCATCCGTAAATCATCGGACTCTTCTCTGCAATCGAAGCCTTCATAAACTCTGTCAAAGATGAATAGCAGCTCTAAGTGGCAGTCTGCTTTAACAAGACAACCTCTCACTCCTCGCCTCTCGCATCTTCAACCCACACCCCCCCACCCCCCTCCTCAACCCTATCTCTATCTCACGCTGTCCCCCGCTCTCTCCCTCTCGTGGCATGTTTCCTGTGTGTTGACTGCCCTGTGTAGAAGACATTGGGTCAAAGGCCTGTTGCAGGTCTTTCACTGTGCCCCCCCCCCCCCCCCTCCTTTCCGTGCCTTGTTTCCTGTGTGTTTGAGGCCCTGTGGTAGTAGAGACATTGGGTCACAGAGGCGTGCTAGTCGTCATTGTGCACCCCCCCCATCCCCTATCTCTGCTCCCCTTCGTAGGCCATGTGTTCCTTGTGTTCACTCCCGGTGGTAGAGAGACATTGGGTCAAGGCCGTGCAGTCGTCACTGTGCCCCACCACTGTCATGAATCCCACGCACGCCCCCACCACCACCACCCCGCTCTTACTTTCTTCAGCTTGGTTTTTCCTTGATGTGTCCTGCCCTGTGGTCGAGGACATTGGATCAACGGGTCCGTGCCGGGTTCTGTCACTGGTCCCTACCACCCCCCGCCCCCTCCCCCCCCCATCTTTTTCTCGTCTTGTTTCCTGTGTATTGCCTGCCGCGGTGTAGAGCGTACATTGGATCAGTCCGTGCAGGTCGTCCTGTCCCCCCCCCCCTCCCCACCATCTTTCTCGTCTTGTTTCTGTGATTGACTGCCCTGTGTAGAGAGACATTTGATCTAAGGCCTGCAGTCGTCACTGTGCCCTGTGCCCCCCGCCCGCCCCCCCCCCCATCTTTCCGCGTGCTTGTTTTCCCCTGTGTGTTGACATGCATGTGGTAGAGAGACATTGGTCAGACGCCGTGCCAGTTCTTACACTGTCCCCCCCCACCCCCCACCCCGGCATCTGTTCTTCGTGCTTGTTTCCTTGTGTTGACTGCCATGTGTTATAGAGACATTGGGTCCGACGCTGTGGCATGTCGTCACTGTCCCCCCCCGCCACTTCTTTCTCGTGCTGTTTTTCCTGTGTTTTCACTGCCCCTTGTGGTGAGAGACATTGGGTGTCAATGCCGTGCAGGTCGTCACTTGTGCCCCCACCCGCCCGCCCCTCTTTCTGCGTGCTTGTTTTCCCTGTTGTTCACTGCCATGTGTAGAGATACATTGGGTCATTGACCGTGTAACAGGCAGTTGTCACTGTCTCCCCCCGCCCCCCATCCCCCCCCCCCTCACCTTCTTTCTCGTGCCTGTGTTCCTGGTGTGTTCACTGCATGTTGTAGAGAGAACATGGTCAATGGCAACAACACGGGCAGGAAGTCGTCACTCGTCCCCGCCCCAGACCCCACCCCCCCCCTTCCGCTGACCCCCTCCACTTTCTTCCTCGTGCCTCGTCCGTCCTGTGGTCACTGCCATGTGGTAGAGATAGCTATTGGGTCAGCTGGGCCTTTGCAGTCCGTCACTGGGTCCCCGCCTCCTCCTCCTCGCCCCCCAGCCATTCTTTCTCGTCCTGTGTTCCTGTGTGTTCACTGCCATGTGTAGAGAGACATTGGAGAAAGGCCCATTGCAGAAGTCGTCACTTTCCCCTCCCCCACTTTCTCCAGTGCTTGTTTCCTGTGTGTTGACTGCCCTGGTTTTAAGCGATACTACGTTGGTCATTCGGCCGTGCCGTCGTCACTGGTCCCCTCCATCCCCCCACCACCCCCCCCCCCGCCACCCCCTCCCGCACTTCTTGCATCGTTGCTTGTTTCCCTGTGTGTTGCACTGCCCAGTGGTAGAGAGTTACATTGGGTCAGAGCCGTGTTCAGTCGCCACTGTCCAACCCCTCCTTCGCCTCCCCCCCCACTTTCTTCTCGCTCCTCAGTGATTTTTTCCTGTGTGTTCACTGCCATGTGGTGGAGAGACATTGGGTCAATAGCCTTTGCGTCGTCACTGGGTGCGTGCCCGCCCCCCCACTTGCCCGCCCACTTCTTCTCTTGTTCTCGTGCATGTTTTCCTGTGTGTTCGCTGGCCCTGTTGTAGAGAGTCATTGGTCAAAGGCTCGCGTGCAGTTCAGTCACTGGTGCCCACCCCCCCCACTCCCCCACCATTCTTTCCTCGTGCTAGTTTTCTCTCTCTTCCCCCACTCCCACTGCCAAGAGACACACTCCCAACCACTCTATCTCACTTCCCCCCGCTCTCGAGATCGTGCCGTTTTCCTTGTGTTCTACAGGCCCTGTGGTAGAGAGACATTGGGTGCAAGGCGTGCCGGCTCGTCCACGTGTCCCCCCCCCCCCCCCCCCACCCCTCTTTCCTCCGTGCTTGTTTTCCGTGTGTTCACTGCCCTGTGGTAGAGAGACATTGGGTCAGAGGCCTGTGGCAGGGTCGTCATTGTGCCCCCCCCGCCCTCCCCCTTCTCCCCTCGTTTCCTGTGTTCCTGTGTGTTTCACTGCCTCTTTGGTAGGGAGACACTGGATCAAGAGGCCGTTGCAGCAGCTGTGTCCGTCACAGTGCCCCCCCCACCCCACCTCACCACCACCGCCACCCCCACCCTCCCCCGCTTCTTGTCTCGTGCTTGTTTCCTTTGTGTTCACGGCCCGTGGGTAGCGAGAGTAGCATTGGGGCAAAAGGCCGTGCAGTCGTCCGGTCCCCTCCCTTCCCCACCCCAGCTTCTCGTGCTTGTTTTTCCTGTAGTGTTCGCTGCCGTGCTGGTGGAGAGAGGAAGAGACATTGGGTCAAAGGCCTTGCAGTCCTTCAACTGTGCCCCCCCCCCCCCTTCCGCCCCCCCTTTCTCGTGCTTTGTTTTCCTGTGGGTTCGCTGCCCATTGGTAGAGAGAGACATTGGGTCAAAGGCCGTGGCAGTCGATCACTGGTCCCCCCCTCCCCCCTCCCACCCACTTCTGTCTCGTCCTTGCTTCCTGTGTGTTCTCGCTGCCCCAGTGGTCGAGAGACATTGTGGTCAAAGGCCGTGGCAGTTCGTCACGTGCCCCCCCACCGCCCCCCCCCGGCCCCCCCCTCTTTCTCGTGCTTGTTTTTCCTGTGTGTCTCCTGCCATGGTAGTAGAGAGACTTGTGGTTCAAAGGCCGTCGCAGTCGTCACTGGTCACTCCCCCCCACCCGCCCCACTTCTTTCTCGTGCTTGTTTTCCTGTGTGTTCGCTGCCCTGTGTAAGAGAGAGACATTGGGGTCCAAAGGCCGTAGGCATGTCGTCACTGTGGCCCCCCCCCCCCCCCCCCGTTCTCCGTGACTGTGTTTCCCTGTGTGTTTCCCCTGCCATGTGTAAGAGAGACATTGGGTCAAAGGCCGTTAGTTGCAGGTCGTCACTGTCCCCCCCCCCCCCCCCCCCCCCTTTCTCGTGCCTGTTTTCAACCCTGTGTGTTCGCTGCCCCTGTGGTAGAGAGAGACATTGGGTCAATGGCCGTGCAGTCGTCACTGCCCCCCCCCCCATCCCCCCCCCCCCCCCCCAATTCTTTCTCGTGCTTAGTTTTCCGTGTGGTTCGCTGGCCATGTGGTAGAGAGACATTGGGTCAAAGGCCGTGCAGTCGTCACTGTGTCCCCCCCCCACCCCCCCCCCCCCTTTCTCGTGCTTGTTTTCCCTGTGTGTTTCGCTGCCCCTGTTGTAGAGAGACATTGGGTCAAAGGCCGTGGGTCGTCACACTGCTTGCCCCACCCCCCCCCCCCCCCCCCCCCCCCCTTTCTCGTGCTTGTTTTCCTGTGTGTTTCGCTGCCCTGTGTAGAGAGACATTGGTCAAAGGCCGTGCAGTCGTCACTGCCTCCCCCCCCCCCCCTCCCCCCCTTTCTCGTGCTTGTTTTCCTGTGTGTTCGCTGCCCTTGGTAGAGAGACATTGGGTCAAAGGCCGTGCCGTTCCGTCACTGCCCCACCCCCCCCCCCCCCCTTTCTCGTGCTTGTTTTCCTGTGTGTTCGCTGCCCTGTGGTAGAGAGACATTGGGTCAAAGGCCGTGCAGTCGTCACTGTCCCCCCCCCCCCCCTCCCTTCTTTCTCGTGCCTTGTTTTCCTGTGGTGTTCGCTGCCCTGCTCTGTGTTAGAGAGACATTGGGTCAAAGGCCGTGCAGTCGTCACTGTCCCCCCCCCCCCCCCCCCCCCCCCTTCCCCACTTTCTCGTGCTTGTTTTTTCCTGTGTGTTCACGCTGCCTTCCCTGTGGTAGAGAGACATTGGGGTCAAAGGCCGTGGTCGTCGTCACTGTCCCCCCCCACCCCCCCCCCCCCCTTTCTCGTGCTTGGTTTTCCTGTGTGTTCACTGCCCTGTGGGTAAGAGCCATTGGGTCAAAGGCCGTGCAGTCGTCACTGTGCCCCCCGTCACCAGGTTCCCTTCACAGACACATTGGGTCCAGGCCGTGCACGTCACTGTCCCCCCCCAACCACCCCACCCACACTCCCTACTGTGTACTGGGCGTTTCCCTGTGGTAGAGAGACATGGTCACAGGCAGTTCATGCACACGTGGATGCATGCGCGCACCATGTTCCCTGTCACGACACCCGCCCCACCGCCACCGCCACCCACACTCCCCTACACACACGTTTTCCACACCACACAGGCAGGTCATGCACACGTGGATGCACTCGCGCATCACTCAGCGCGCGCGCGCGCGCGCACCCACACACACACACACACACAACACTCACTCATTCACTTTCTCCTCAATCACACACACACATACACACATTTACACACACACAACACACACACGTCACACACACACACAACACACACACACTCTCTCTCTATCTCTCTCTCTCTCTCTCTCTCTCTCTCTCACACACACTCTCTCTCTCTCTCTCTCTCACTCACACACACCACACACACACACACACCACACACAGAGATCACTCAGATGTTAGGAGTCAGAAAATTGTGGCATTCTTACTACGCACGGTTTTCTGCCGTATTCGCCTGTTCCTTCGGGAAGATTTCGATGTAGGGGATGTAAGCTTGTAGAAAAGCCTTTTCTGTAATTTCAGCTTCCACCCCCCTTTTTGGTCAGGGATAGTCGGGGATATTTTGGCATTGATGATGCTGGACAAATTCTGCTGTCATCAGCAAGAGGATTGTTTGAAGAGAGCGCTTGTTTCCAGGAACAGTAATAAGAAGAACAAAGACGCTATGCGCGACAGAAGCGACAAGAAGAACAAACAAGTGGCGTAATTCTTGCTCCCCATGATGAAATAAATACACGCCCGTGTGCAGTCGTCGATTCCTACGAATGAATGAATGGACTCTGTGCTAGCAGTTCAGTGACGTCTTTACGTTCGTTCGCCGTTTCCAACGTCAACTCTGTCCGGGCTCTCACATTACGCGCTTAATGATCAGGTCTTATGATTAGATCTGTATCCAAGCAAACAAATGTACATCACAGCCCGCAGCTCCAAACGAATGCTGTTGACGACTCGTAAAAAGCCGGAGAAGTCCATCACAAAGGGAGAGAACTACGACATCAGTGATCGTGCAAACGCGTAGGTTTCTTCTGCGCAGTCACTCATCCGCGATAACAGAATATACACCAAGGGCTGCAATGTACAATCTGAATCCACGTCACGTATTTGGCTTCATTCAGCGAGTTGGTGTCAACAGGTTTCGTCATTTAGAGAGAGAAAAAACAATTTGTTTTGTTTTTGTTTTCTTTGTTTTTTTTAGCTTTGACAAAAACATTCTGTTGGGAGTCTTTCTGCTGATGGGGCATGGGGGAGGGGGGTTACTGGGAGGGGGGGAGGGGGATGATGAGGAGAAAAAAAGAAAAAAAAAAAAAAAAACTTTTAGGCATGTGCTTGGCAAGTGTGAAGGAAATCTCGTGGTCGTCCTCTCTTGCGGAACAAAATTGGACATGAATTGTTATCTGGTTCCTCAGACACAAGGTATTGTTAGGGGGGCAGAAGTGAGACGCGGAGGAAGGGGTGGGGGGGGGGGGGTGGGAGGACGGGGGCCCCTGAAGGGAAAGAGGTAAGAGAAAATGTAGGAAAGCAGCTATGGGGAGGACAGAAGAGAACGAGAAGATTTCCACTTTACACAGCCGATGCTAATGAGAGAGGGAGAGAGGGAAAGAGAACTTCATGATGCTAATTAGAGAGTGAGAGAGGACGGAGAACTTCATGATGCTAATTAGAGAAGGAGAGAGGACGGAGAACTTCATGATGCTAATTAGAGAGAGAGGAGAGAGGACGGAGAACTTCATGATGCTAATTAGAGAGGGGGAGAGGATGGAGAACTTCATGATGCTAATTAGGGAGGGAGAGAGGACGGAGAACTTCACGATGCTAATTAGAGAGGGGGAGAGGACGGGAGAACTTCACGCTGCTAATTAGAGAGGGAGAGAGAGGATGGAAAAACTTCACACAGTCCATGCTAATTAGAGAGAGACAGAGGACGAAGAACTTCACGATACTAATTAGAAATGGACAGAGGATGGAGAACTTCACAATGCTAATTAGAGAGGGACAGAGGACGGAGAATTTCACGATGCTAATTAGAGAGGGACAGAGGAGGGGAGAACTTCACGATGCTATTAGAGAGGGACAGAGGACGGAGAACTTCATGATGCTAATTAGAGAGAGACAGAGGACAGAGAACTTCACGATGCTAATTAGAGAGGGACAGAGGACGGAGAACTTCATGATGCTAATTAGAGAGAGATAGAGGACAGAGAACTTCACAATACTAATCAGAGAGGGACGGAGGGCAGAGAACTTCACGATGCTAATTAGGGAGGGACAGAGGATGGAGAACTTCATGATGCTAATTAGAGAGGGACAGAGGACGGAGAACTTCACGATGCTAATTAGAGAGGGACAGAGAACTTCACGACCGATGCTGATTTAGAGAGAGACAGAGGGCGGAGAACTTCACGATGCTAATCAGAGAGGGACAGAGGACGGAGAACTTCACGATGCTAATCAGAGAGGGACAGAGGGCGGAGAACTTCACAGCCGATGCTGATTAGAGAGCGACAGAGGACGGAGAACTTAACGATGCTAATTAGAGAGGAACGTATGTGTTATCATATTTGAGAGGGGGGGGGGGGGGAGGAGGGGGATGGAGGGAGAGAGAGAGAGAGTGTGTGTGTGTGTGTGTGTGTGTGTGTGTGTGTGTGTGTGTGTGTGTGTGTGTGTGTGTGTGACACAAAATGAAAAACCGAAAATGATTACATTTTTTTGTTTCATATATGGAGTTCTTTTGTATATATATATATTACAAACACATTATCAGAGTGAGTGTGCCAGTTCACCACACATTAGAACATCAGCAAACCCAGACACTTTGTATCAAACGCCAAGACACTAAAATTTGCAAAACTATGTCCATTTGTAAGAGAACATACAGACTATGCATGGTGTGTAAAGAGACTGGTAGGGAAGGGGGAGAAAAAAAAAAAAAACTTAGTTGTGGAAATTTTTCTCGATTTTTTTTTTTTTTTTTTTTTTTTTGGCAGATGAAAGAGGACAGGGTGAAGCACCAAAAAATGAAGAGGTGGGATTTTGGCCCTAGGAAAAAAAAAGAAAAAAAAAATCACCGCCTTAGGTGCTCTACTGATCCGATAACTGATGCCACAAAGAAAAAAAAAAAAAGAAAGAAATAGAGAGGGACAGAGGAGACGGAGAACTTCACGATGCCAATTAGAGAGGGACAGAGGAGGGAGAACTTCACGATGCTAATTAGAGAGGGACAGAGGACGGAGAACTTCACGATGCTAATTAGAGAGGGACAGAGAACGTCTGTTGAAAATAGTAACTTATGAATTAACTTCTCTCTCTGCTCTCGCGTCTCTCATCTCTCTCTCTCTCTCTCTCTCCTCTCTCTCCTCTGTCTCTCTCTCTCTCTCTTCTCTCTCTCTCGCTCGCTGTGAGCGCGTGCACGCAGTTTTATGTGTGTGTATACGCACACACAAGTTTGCTGACAGGTGTGCACTCTCTGTGTGTCTGTGCATTTGGAAGACACACAGAAAAAAATTCTCTTTTGCTTTTCTTTTATTAACCGATTGATTTTGGCAGTTTCTTTTCTATTCTTCTTCTTTTATCTTTTCTTTCTTGTGTGTGTGTGTGTGTTTGTGTGTGTGTGTGTGTGTGTGTGTGTGTGTGTGTTGTTGTAAGGATGGGGATGGGTTTCGTTTGTTCTTGTTTTCGGAAGGTTGGAGTTGGGGGAGGGGGAAGAGGGGGGGGGGGGGGGGGGGGGCTCAATGCCCACAACTGTACACCCTTCTGCCGACGACATATACGCACTCATGCGTGCACCGATCATTGGCGTGGTATCCTCTCTCTCTCTCTCTCCTCTCTCTCTCTCTCTCTCTCTCCCTCTCTCTCATAGTCAAGTGGAATTAATCTGAGCGGCGTCAGCGTGAAGCGGTGAAGTGTTGGGCGGGGCAGGAAGGTGTCCCTGGCTGAACAGATCGCTGACAGGCTGTGTCCGGATCTGTCGGCATGGCACCTGTAGTAGCAGGCCCAGGTCATAGTCGGTGCTGGAATGCAGGCCGTCACGATGGCTCTGGACACAAGGGGGAAGTGAGGGGGGTGGGGGATGAGGGGTGAGGTTGGGTGGAGGGAATCGGAGACTTGCGCTTCAGCATGCGCGCTTACCTACGCGCATGCTAACGCACATACCCGTGCACTTTGCGCGTGCAAGCGTGTGCCACGCGCGCGCTCACGCGTGTCAAGTACTCCTGCAAAGAACCATACACATCACACGCATACGCGCGCGCGCGCGCGCGCAGGCACGCACTCACGCACACACACACACACACACACACACACACACACACACACACCCACACACACACACCCCCACACACACACACACACACGACACGAACGAACACACACCACACACACACACACACACACACACACACACACACACACATGTACGCACGCACGCACGCACGCACACGCGCACGTGCAGAGAGAGAGATAGAGAGAGAGAGAGAGAGAGAACGGGGAAGGTCGACGTTTACGGGGTGGGGGAAAAGAGCGAGAGAGAGGTTTGGGAGTGGGTTTAGAGAACTGGACAAACTGTGAGGACTGCGTTTTTTTTGCCGGGTTTGTTCTCAGAGCTGAATGGGGGGGGGGGGGGGGGGGGGGCCTTCATTAGGACCAGCGCCTGTCAGCACCCCTCCCCCTCCCCCCCCCCTCCCCCCATTTTGTTGGAAATAACCGGCCTCACTCATGCTCGAGTTTCAAGAAAGATGAACACAGCAGAGGAAAGACACAATTGGTAAATGAATAGAAAGGACAATCAAGTAAAGAATTGTGAATGAATAGAAGGAACGGTCAAGTAAAGAAGGGTGAATGGTGAATAGAAGGAACGGTCGAGTAAAGAATGGTGAATGATGAAATAGAAGGAACGGTCAAGTAAAGAATGGTGAATGATGAATCGAAGGAACGGTCAAAGTAAAGAATGGTGAATGATGAACAGAAGGAACGGTCAAGTAAAGAATGGTGAATGATGAAACAGAAGGAACTGTCAGTAAAGAATGTGATTGAATAGAAGGAGTAAGAAAAAGGAAAGAATGGGTGAATGAAGAGAAGAAAGAGTGAGGTAAAGAATGGGTGAATGAACGAGAAGAAAGAGTGAGGTACAGGAAGAATGGGTGAATGAAGAGAAGAAAGAGTGAGGTAAAGAATGGGTGAATGAAGAGAAGAAGAGTGAGGTAAAAAGGAAAGAATGGGTGAATGAAGAGAAGAAGACGTGTGGTGAGGTAAAGAATGGGTGAATGAAGAGAAGAAGAGTGAGGTAAAGAATGGGTGAATGAAGAGAAGAAAGAGTGAGGTAAAGAATGGGTGAATGAAAGAGAAGAAAGAGTGAGGTAAAGAAAGAATGGGTGAATGAAGAGAAGAAAGAGTGAGGTAAGAATGGGTGAATGAAGAGAAGAAAGAATGAGGTAAAGAATGGGTGAATGAAGAGAAGAAAGAGTGAGGTAAAGAATGAGTGAATGAAGAGAAGAAAGAGTGAGGTACAGGAAAGAATGGGTGATGAAGAGAAGAAAGAGTGAGGTAAAGAATGGGTGAATGAAGAGAAGAAGAGTGAGGTAAGAGGGTGAATGAAGAGAAGAAAGAGTGAGGTGAAGAATGGATGAATGAAGAGAATAAAGAGTGAGGTAAGAATGGGTGATGAAGAGAAGAAAGAGTGAGGTAAAGAATGGGTGAATGAAGAGAAGAAAGAGTGAGGTAAAGGAAAGAATGGGTGAATGAATAAAAGAAAGAGTGAGGCGTAGAAAGAATGGTGAATGTATAGAAGAAAGAGTGAGGTAACAGGAAGGAATGAGTTGAATGAATAGAAAAAAGTGAGGTAAAGAATGGGTGAATGATTAGAAGAAAAAGTCAAGCGAATGAAAAAAAGTGGTGATTATTAAGGAAAAAAAAGAAAAGTAGAAGAAAAGAAAGAAATTAGATGCATGTGTGTGGAATAGAGAAAAACTTACCGGAGTGAAAGAAAGAATCGGTGAATGCAACAAAAGAAATATTCATTGCAACATTGAAAGTGAAAAAAATCCTTATTCTTTTAAATAATGGTCAGTACAAGACAAATCGGAGTAAAAGAAATAATCAGTGAATATCCGGATGTGAGAGATAGTGTTTAAACATGAACAAAAGAATCGGTGAATGGATGCCAGAAAGATTTATCTGAAACAGAAGAATCAGTGAGTGAGTACAGGAAGATTTATCTGGAAAGAAGAATCGGTGAACGAATAAGTAAAGAAAGAATCGGCGAATGGATATATAAAGAAGACGAATGACAGAAACAGTGAATGGGTACAAGAAAGATATTTGAAAGAGACAGTGAGACCTTTGGCAAAGCGCTTTGTGAATGCTGTGTTTATTTTTATTGTTATTTAATAGTACTAAAGATAAATGAGAGAATAAATAGCGAACGGATACAAGAAAGATAAATGATCGAATCGGTTGACAGAACACAAGAAGAAGGAGAGAGAAAGTACTGATCAGTGAATGACGACGAGAGAAAGTTAGCAGTCACAGAAATGGAAGGTTAAAGAGACTGGAGTGGAAATAAATAAAACAACGGACGCAAAAGGAGTGAAGGAAAATGAAGAATCCGTGAACGAATGAAAGAAAAACTAAACAGCAAAATATCCATGAAAGAAAGCCAAAGTGAAAGAAAGAATCCGTGGATTAATTTCTGGAAAGACCGAAGCCTTTAAAAAAAAAAAAAAAGAAAAAAAACGTGAAGAATCAGGGAATAAATTGGAGAAAGGTTGTGAAGCGAAAAGAGAAAGACTGGTGTAATGTACAGAGAAAGAGTGAAGTAAAGAAGGAAGCATGATTGTGCTGAAGGACTGATACGTAATAAAAGATCGAGCAACAGCAAGGCAGAATGAGCGGAGCAACAAGAACCACCGGTGCATGGCTGTCAGACACGGTCAACACAACACCGCAAGTGCGATCAAAAGAGAGCAGCGCCCGGAAACGGACAGTGAAGGGGCAACTCGGTCGACAAAGCTTGTTGACGTCATTCTCTACGTCGCCGCACCACCTGGCCTGGACATGGGATTGGGTCAGATTGGATCTAGAGGATCTTGAGTTACACTTCACAACACCCCCGCAAATGATCAGACATAAAAAAAAAAATTAAAAAACAACAAACACACAAACAAAAACAAAAACGGAATAGGGAAGAGAGAGAGAGAGAGAGAGACTTGAGAGAGGAGAGGAATCAAACAAACAAAACACCTTGATGCAATCATCTCGTGCCTGTCGATTCAAACTGAACGGTGATGACGTTTGATGGTTTTGGGGTCCATAAGGCGGGCGTTCATTGACATTGGCACACGACCTGGTACGACAAAGTCGGAAGGTTTGGGATTAACGTCCGGTCGCCCGGAGGGCCCTTCACCACATGGTATACACGCAGACCCAAGTTTGCATTTTTCCGTGACTCGTTTGTGGGCTGTCGTTGGCTGGTGCTGGAGAAGAGAGGTATAGATGTCTGGTTCTTTGGGGAAGAGGGGAGAGAGAGGAGAGGGGGGGGGGGGGGGGGGGGGGGGGGGGGGGGGGTCGTCGTCTGGTCGCTTTTCACCTCAGCTCTGGTCCCGTGTGAATTCTGATTCACCTTGTGATGGTTGGTGAGCCTGCTCCTCACCCCCCGCCTCTGGTCCTTTGCCGCGTGAGGCCGCTTCAAAGGAGGGGCAGGACGAAAGTCGCTGGAGCGCTGGCATGAGTCCCTTCTATTGTGTGGTCCACGCAGGACTACGGCCGAGAAGGCCATTGTTCAGCCCAACCCCTGGGAGGGGTGCCCACCATGCCTTGCCCTAAACACCCTCAAAACCATGGTGTCCCAGGCCACGGTGGTCGTCGTCAGGCAAACGCTCCACCCGCCGATCGCCCCACATCTCAGGAAGTCGTCCCCGACCGACCAGGCTAGAAACCCCGCCGGTCACCCCATATGGCTGGAACTTCGTTGGCTGCGCCGCCTGACACCGACCTCTCACACCAGTGCCCCTCAGAGAGAGCTGCCGCCTCTCCCTTGGTGTTTGGTCGCTGTGCCACCTGGCAGGGGACTGTGTTTTGAAATGACATCTCCAGTTTTCAGGTCTGTCTCAGGTCATCGTGCCGGGAGTCTTGCTGTCCTGTGGGGGGAAACCTGGGCCTGCAGGGAATGTGGGGCTCTCACACACACACCACACACACCACACACACACCAACACACACACAAACACGATACTGCTCTGTGACACTTTGTGGAACCCTGGACAACTGTCGGGTATAGCCTTGTTACATTGGGTCCCGAGTCCACAGTTACATGCAGATTAGGCTCCCCCCCCAAATACTATACGTTCACTGTGATACTCCAAGCTGCACCTGGCTTTTGGTCGTCAGAGCAGTCATCACCCAAAACATATTCATCACACATGTCAGAGCCCTTGCACCTACTCTGTGTCTGACTCAGAGACCAGTCCAGTGACTGGCCTGCCTCTTCCTTTTTCTTTCTTTTTTGTTTGTTTGATTATTACAGCACGATCTACATGACCCTTCATTGGTCTGTCGTCTGCTAGAATACCTACTCCCATCTCTCTCTCTCTCTCTCTCTCTCTCTCTCCTCTGTGTGTGTGTTCCCCAGGGTTGGCAGTGACGTACTTTTGTGACGAAGTGTGAGCCAACACAATCGTGAGTCACGGTTGGATTACGTCGTAGCCGACGTGTGCCTTTCTATTTGGCTTACGGGGTTTGGAAAAGCTGTAAGCTGATTAAAAAAAGACTCCAAAAAGCTTTAACAAAACAAAAGTTTAAAACTAAATCAGACAACCACCAACCATCCGGAAGGGAAAGATGTGTCAAGAGGCATGCCAGAAATCAGGGCAGAATTTCCGTCTGCTTCCTTCTCTCTCAGAAGTTTGGAGAGTGGTCGATAAGGACCTTTTTTATTTTGTTTTTATTTTGTTATTATTTTTGTTTTTTGTTTTAAGAGTTTTCCAGATGTATTTTGGGGATACTTTACACCCACAGACGCATGCGCGCGCGCGCGCGCGCGCACGCCCGCGCACACACACACAACACACACACACACACACACACACACCACACACACACACACACACACACACGTACGCGCGTGCACCCCACTCACACATGCACAGAGAGAAAGAGACAAAGACACAGAGAAAATATTTTTGAAAGAATATAGTGCACCCAAAGAGAACAAGTATTATCACAGTCCCTGGTTTGTTTTTGTTTGTTTGTGTGTGAGAGAGAGAGAGAGAGAGAGAGAGGGGGGCGGCGGGGAGAAGAGGGCTGGGGGGTTTGATTCACATACCATTACCTGTAAGTTTTTTGTTGTTGCTGCTGCTGATGATGATGATTGAAAACCCAAAGGAATAACATTGTACAGACTGTGATGAAACAAGAGAACGATGCGACCAGAGACACGTGTTCAACACGTGAGACGACACATTGATTTCACAAAACGGTTCAGCAGGACGGTTTGTGCTCTTGGCTTCTTCACAAGCTCCCCCCCTCCCCCGCTATTTACCTTCTCTCGTCACCCGTACAGGGCCCCCTCGGCTATGGCCGCTGGCACCGTCACAAGGTTGTGTCGGTGTGGTTGAAGGAGCGAGGGGTGAGGAATGTGAAATTGATACTGATTGATTAGGGGCCGGGTGATTGGCAGGGCCCCGTTGTGGGCTGTGACGGGCTGTGGGTTTCGGTTTCAGTGGCGGGGGCTGCCAATTTCCACCAGCAGTTCAAACGCTCTGTGTGTGTGCGTGTGTGTGTGTGTGTGTGATAAGCGAGTAGGTGGGAAGTCCGACAAACGGAAAAAGGGTTGTATGTGTGTGCGTGTGTGATAGTAGTAGTGGAGACAGCTGGTAGGTAATACGCCTGAAACTCCCCCCCCCCCCCCCCTCCAGCCTGTCTCTTCTCTTGCTTGTCTGTCTCTGTCTGTCTGTCTCTCCATCTCTCTCTCTCTCTCTCTCTCTCTTTCTCTTTCTCTCTGTCAGTCTCTCTCGCTCACTCTCTGTCAGTCACTTTCTCGCAGTATCTGTCTCTGTCTCGCTGTCTCTGTGTCTCTGTGTGTATGCACGCGCGTGTGCACATGTACACATGCACGCATGCTTGCATACGCACACACACACGCACAAAAATATGCATTTAAACACCTGTACTCCGTGTCGGTGTGAAAATGGGAGATTTGAGAAAGGTGAAAACAAGTAGTCTGTGCATCTTCAGTCTGTGGAGAGGAGGGAGAAACAAGGCATGGTATGTAGCAGCAGTGCACTCCCCTGTGCATCTTCAACCAGTGGAGAGGAGGGAAAAAACTAAGCATGACATGACAGCAGCAGTGCACTCCCCTGTGCATCTTCACCCTGTGGAGAGGAGGGGAGGCAAGGCATGGCATCACAGAATAGTGCACTTTCCAGAACAATGGCTAATAGGGATACTGTGACATGCGCTAAGCTCATTGACAATCTACGTATTTATTTTATTTATTTTTTGGTTAGATTTTTTTTCCCCATTGAGGCGAGTGAAGGTGGGGATGGTATAAGTGGTCCCCTTTGCTCTTCCATGTAAGAATGTCTTTGGCCTGCCTTTTGGGGCGTAGCCCTGCCTTTTTGGGTGTAGCCTGCCTTTTGGGGGCGTCCCCCTCCCCCCTCTCGCCCCGCTCCCCCACCCCCCACCCTCTCACACACCCTACCCCACCTCCCACGACCTCACCCCGTTCTCCGTGTAGTAGTGGCCAGTGAAATGGTCTTCAACAGGGGGTTTACATGCCGCCCCGCGCACCTGCCAGATAAACCTCGGGCCAGGTCACACACGGGGGAGGCTCTGGCTCTTGTGACGGCTCCTGTGCTCTGCCGGTCAGACACTGGACAGGTGTCAGGTCCTTTAGCGCTTTTCACACTGAGCGACTCTCTCGCTGAAGTGCGCTCCCTTTTTTTTTTTTTTTTTTTGTTGGTGAACACTCGACAAGAAGCATGCCCAGGTGGGTAAAGTGAGTACAAAAGAAATTTACTTACTGGCCCGTTTTGGACAGTTGAGCGTGCTCACGTTTTTTTTTTTTTTTTGTTTTGTTTTGTTTTGTTTTGTTTTGTTTTAATAAAGGCGAGACACTCGCACAGTGACAGTGGATCAGTTCAATTGGAGCGAAGGTCCCTTCTGGGCATGATTTTATTGTAGTGTGTGTGTGTGTGTGTTGTGCGCGCGCGCGCGCGTTGCGTGTGTGTGTGTTTTGGGAGGGGGGGGGGGGGGGGCTCGGCTTTCAACGACAGTTGCAGCCGAGATCCGGGAGTTCGTCCTCGTTCTCAGAGTCCAGCATAAAATTCATCTGTAATTTAGCGCTTTTCACCGAAGTAACGTGATCAGTGTGCCTGGCGCTTTAATTTTTGTGTGTGCAGCCCACAAGAAGAAAGGCTTGTTTGAACTCCTCGGTCGGAGTGACGAAG
>JADBJO010002879.1:22500-35000 GCA_016801955.1 Conus betulinus
CATACAGACGTGTGGACAGACCTGCGCATGCCAAGTCACACGCACAAACACATGCCCACGCACTCACAAACACGCTTCCTGGTTTCCCTTCGTTGAGAGAGAGAGAGAGAGACTCAGAGAGAGAGAGAGAGAGTGAGAGAGAGAGAGAGTGAGAGACAGACAGACGGAGAGAGACGTGGAGCGTTCCACAGTGGGGGCATCGCATTCCACGGTCTTAATACTACAAGGCCTAAATAATGCATACCGGGGTGGTGGTTAGTTTGCTATCACTGACTTACCCCCTTGTCCCACGCCCATGCCCTCCGCTATCTTCGCCATCAGCTCGGTGGCCGCTGCACACAGCATTCAGTCAGTCCCTCAGTGCGTCCCCGCCCTCCATTGTCCACAAAAAAAAAAAAAAAGCCAGTCAGACTCGCCTGGTTTGAGATATCTCAGTGGACTGCCTGTCACGATATGTCTGCAGTAAAGAGGTAGTTTTTCACCCGTGACCGTTTAGTGTGTGTGTGTGTGTGTTTGTGTGTGTGTGTGTGTGTGTGTGTGTGTGTGTGTGTGTTTGTTTTTTTTTTTTTTTTAATTGCTAGATGAGGGACAGGTCGGTTAAGCCACCTGGACCAAAGTTTGGGGGGAAAGGTAACGCCTAGGGCAAGGACGAGGGATGAAATGAGTTGGGAAGGGGGAGGGGGGGGGGGGGGGGGGCTGGGTTCTTATGCTTAACGTTTATCTTCATCCGTTTGGAATGGCGGAGACAAACCGTGATTTTTTTTTTTTTTTTTCCCCTTCTTGTAACCCTTTCCAAAGTCTCCTTGGTTGTTCTGTGTGCTGTGTCTTGTCGTGTCTGCTGGGCGATCGATTCGCGGTGTCGAAAGCAGCATTCGTTTGGAGTTACGGGCCTGTAATTCTTTCATGATGGGAGCAAGAGTTACCGTACTTGTTTGCTCTTCCCTGCCATAGTCAAGAATTTCCTTTCATATATGTACATTTGTTGTTCGTTCTTACGGGTTTCTGTACATTTGGCATCACTCACGGTGTGTCTGCGTGCGTGCAATGCATATTATCCCTGGTTGTACTTTGTGACCGGGTTCATCCAA
This sequence comes from Conus betulinus, assembly GCA_016801955.1. NCBI lineage: Eukaryota > Metazoa > Mollusca > Gastropoda > Neogastropoda > Conidae > Conus > Conus betulinus. Next base: position 23,589 of record JADBJO010002879.1, read on the forward strand.
GGATGGAGCTTTTTGTGGTGTCGATCCGAGGGCAACCTGGATCACAGTGACCATCAGATGGCCGCACTGAACGTACGGAGCCTGGTGATCCGGGTGATGGTATCGACCTGTAGCGGCTGAACCACGCTGTTTACATTGAAATGGAAATTGGGCCAGTGCGATTGGGGGGGGGGGGGGGGATTTCATTGTCTCAGGATTTATCTGGAAAGCTTTGCGCCCTGCACCCACGTATTCCGTCGTCGTTGTCGTCTTTGTTTTTCTCCTCCTCCTTTTCTTTTGAGGTTTACCTTAGGTCCCAAAGAACAGTCTCACACACATGCTTGAAGAGGGGGGGGGGGGGGGGGGAGAAAAATGAGAGAGAATAATGAGAGAGGGGGGGAGAGGAGGGATTGGAGAGAGAATTATTGGAGGAGAGAGAGGGGGGGGGGGGGGGAGGGGGGGGGGGGGGGAGGGAGAGAATATTTCATTAAGGGAAGAGAGGGGGGGGGGGGGGGGGGGGGGGGGAGAAAGGGAGAGAGAAAGAGAGAGAGAATATTTTGAGGGGAGGGCTCCTCCAGTGATGGCGAAGTGGGCTGCACACGGCAACTCCAGAAACCTTTGGACAGGCAAAAAACTTTTTTCTGTTGGAGTGGTCTGCTCCCCACTCTGTGAACTGGGAAAGCTGATGGAGTGGTCTGCTCCCCCACTCTGTGGAACCGGGAAAGCTGATGGAGTGGTCTTCTCCCCACTCTGTGGAACTGGGAAGGCTGATGGAGTGGTCTGCTCCCCACTCTGTGGAACCGGGAAAGCTGTTGGAGTGGTCTGCTCCCCACTCTGTGGAACTGGGAAAGCTGATGGAGTGGTCTGCTCCCCCACTCTGTGGAACTGGGAAGGCTGTTGGAGTGGTCTGCTCCCCACTCTGTGGAACTGGGAAGGCTGATGGAGTGGTCTGCTCCCCCACTCTGTGGAACTGGGAAGGCTGTTGGAGTGGTCTGCTCCCCACTGTGTGGAACTGGAAGGCTGTTGGAGTCGTCTGCTCCCCACTGTGTGGAACTGGGAAGGCTGATGGAGTGGTCTGCTCCCCCACTCTGTTGAACTGGGAAGGATGTTGGAGTCGTCAAACGGGCATTCTCCACTGGGAAGGCTGAACTGAAAGGCAAAGCGCGAGAGTTGAGAACTGGGAACATCAGTCTCGTCTGCTCCCCACTCTGTGGAACGCCCATGATGGCTGTCCTGCGAACATGCACGTATGACGTCATTAGTTCGGTCACTTTCAAAATGGGCATTCTCCACAAAAGGGGAGACTGAAAGGCAGAGCGCCCAGAGTTGAGACACGGTTTCAGTCTCCAGCAGCCTCTGTGGAACGTGTGTGATACGTTGTGTGTGTCGTGTGTGTGTGTTCGGTAAAGTGTGGATGGACTTTGTTAACCTTGGACGAATTCAGGCAGACCCACAAGTGACGTCACGGTTTTCTGTCCCACGGCGCGAATGTGGTGTGTGTGTGTGTGTGTGTGTGTGTATGTGTGTGTGTGTGTGTGTGTGTGTGTTTCATTTAACGTCTATCCACTATTCGTGATATTAGACGAAATTAGTGTGTGTTGTGTGTGTGTGTGTGTGTGTGTGTGTGTGTGTGTGTGTTGACATTAGAAGAATTCAGGCAGACCCACGTGTGACAGCACAGTTTTCTGTTCACGGCACTGGTTTAATTGTTTCTTTTTGTTTTTTTTTTTTCCCCTTGAAGTTCATGAAATCATTGCGACAAAGTTTTTTTTTCGCGAAATGAACCCAGTAATACATGGTTCCATGCCCTGCAGACCTGATTTCAACAGAGTACTGCCAGTGGAGACAGCAGACTGACGACGCTTGGTTTCCAGGCCAGATGAGTACCGTCAGGCCGACTGAAGGAAGTGCCACATTGTGAGCTTTGACGTCATGGTCATTGTGACAGAATGGTCGTGGACGGAAACAAAGGTAAACAAATGTTAACAATAACAATAAACAATGGATCCAGCAGATGTTTTTAGTCTTCATGAAATAAATGAAAAGCAAATCCATAGGTAAATCGGAAGTAAGTGCTGTATTACCTATTGTGACTGCGTGGGGAACATTGAAGTCGACAGGGAGAGAAGAGAGTGGGGAATCCAACAATGAACCGTAGAGACAGACAGGCTGGTTGAATCCACAGTTCATTCCTGTGGAGTCGACAGGGGGAGAGAAGAGAGTGGGGAGCCCAACAATGAACCGTAGAGACAGACAGGCTGGTTAAATCCACAGTTCATTCCTTTGGAGTTGACAGGGGAGAGAAAAGAGTGGGGAATCCAACAATGAACCGTAGAGACAGACAGGCTGGTTAAATCCATAATTCATGCCTGAAATTTTGATGCGACTGTCAACGGTTATAGTAGCGAGCGTGAAGATGGATCTGAGCGAGAATAGCGAATGTTTTGACTGTAAGGCGAAAGAGAAAGATCACCGACATCTGTCACGTGTGTGTGTGTGTGCGTGTGTGTGTGTGTGTGTGTGTGTGTGTGTGTGTGTGTGTGTGTGTGTGTGTGTGTGTGTGTGTGTGTGTGTGCGTGCGTGTTGAAATGAGGGACCATTATCTAGCGGGAATTTCACCAGCAAGGCGGCTTCGACAGCTCTGGGTTGCCTGGTCGTGGGATCTGTCTGTATCGACGGGTGTTCCACTTGTCAGAGATACTGTTGTCCGGGGTGTTGTTGATCTCCCACCAGCTGCTATCGGGGCATGTGGACACGATGATGACCTTCCGCTGCTTCTTCAGCTTGTCCTGCTCATGAGCTGTTTGTCTTGGGGTCTGGTTTGACAGGGGCCTAATCTGTAGGCTGATCAGTGCCACGATGGGGGGAATTGCCGCTGAGAGAATTGCCGCTGATGTCTTCACGAACGATTGTCTTAAGAAGTTGTACACAGTAGCGGATTCTCTCTCTCTCTCTCTCTCTCTCTCTCTCTCTCTCTCTCTCTCTCTCTCTCTCTCTCTCTCTCTCTCTCTGACCTCCCACCCCCACCCGTAACCCCACCACCTTCCCTCTCCATGACGGATGTGTGGTCACCTTTCGGGTCAGTCCACGTCCTCATCACCGGTGACTGGTGTCGCGTGACGGGCGGCGGGTGGTGGACGACGTGTTGACAGACTGTTGTTCAGCACCTTGCCCCACTTGCCACAGGGAGGCACACGTGGTGCCGTCACTGCATCATACACACCCCCACTCTCTCCCCCCCCCCCCCCCCTCCCCTCCCCGAGACACACGAGTGGTCCCCTGTTGCTCACATGGACACAAGAGCCTTTCTTCTCCGGACGATCTGACCTGGCCTTCCCTCACAGACCGTGGTGTGTCTGCCCGTTGTTTTGTCGTCGTCGTACCCTGGCTAAAAAGACTCCAGGGATTATCTGAACAGCCGAAGTACTTGAACACTACGGTACAAATGCATCAGCTGGGGATGAGAACATTACGTGTGTGACCTTTTTTGTTTTTTTTTTTTTTTTTTATTACCCCGCCACATTGGCCCCCACACTCTGTCTTCGGGGGATTTGGGAGACTGATAATGTGATGCTAGGAGCTTGTCACGACTGAAGACAATGCCTGCATAACTATGCAAAGCATAACAACATTTTGATGTAGCATTGGTGTTCTGGCCTATGTCAGTTGGCCTGACACAGCCGTAAGCCAAGGTGGTGTCTGCCCGTCAGGAGAGGGAGGCTCCTCAGTTTCTGCTGGAGTTGGTTCTATGCAGAGAAGGTTGGGGGGGAGGGAAGGGGAGTGAGTGAGAGAGGGATGATGATGGAGGCGTGCGGTGTTTCCCTGGCGCCCTGCCAGACTTTCGGTGCCAGCCCTGGTGCCAGCCGTGTGGTGAGGGCAGGAGGACGAAGCGACGTCAGGTGCAGCAGCAGCAGGAGGAGTCTCATTCCTCGCCATCAGTGTACGTGACTGACTGCTTCTGGACAAGTCTTGTGTTCTTGTTTGGTGGTGGTGGTGGTCAGTATACGTGATAGACTGCTTCTGGACAAGTCTTGTGTTCTTGTTTGGTGGTGGTGGTGATGGTGTGGTGGTGGTGCTTGTACAGTGTGTTGGAGTTCAGCTTGCTGGGAATGAAGGTGATGGTTGGGTAGGTGGTGATGTCTTTCTCTCGCCCCCCACCCTACCCCCCTCTCCAACCCATGGTCTTCGCCCTCCCCAGTTGGTTCAACATGCACAGAGCCCTGCTGGCCTGGAAGCTGAACTGAAGACCTGCTGCTGTGTGACTGGAGGAGGGTTCTTGGAGGGTCAGAGGGTGGGTGTGTGCACACCGTGTGTGTGTGTGTGTGTGTGTGTGTGTGTGTGTGTGTGTGTCTGTGTGTGTGTGTGTGTGTGTGTGATCATCTGTTTCTTTCAACTCTGCCCCTGGCATGTGGGGGAGGAGGGAGAGGGAAAGGGGGGGGGGGGGGGGGGTGAGGGGGGCTTACCCCTTTCCACGTTCTCCCATATCTCTATCTGTATGATTCTGTGACATTCTCTCTCTCTCTCTCTCTCTCTCTCTCTCTCTCTCTCTCTGTCTATGTGTGTATGCATGCACACATATGTCCTGGCATGCAAAGGTACAACACAGAAACACATGTACGTGTATGTCTGGGGGGTTTTGTTTGTTTGTGTTTTATACTCCTTTTTTTCCCTTTTTTACTGCTTTTTTTTTTTTTCGAATTAAAAAAAAAAAAAACGTACACAGATGATGTGCTCACACTTGCTTACCATACAAGCATGCACTCGCACACATGCACGTGCATGCAGGTATACACACACGCATGCATGCATGCATGCACGCACAGCACGCACGCATGCACGCACGCGCACGCGCACACGCACACACACACACACACACACACACACACACACACACACACACACACACACACACACACACACACACCACACACACACACTCCATGTGCTCCATGGGTGTATGAAAAAGATGTGTTCTGTTGGTGTGTGATAAAGATGTGCTCCATGGGTGTGTGATAAAGATGTGCTCCATGGGTGTGTGATAAAGATGTGCTCCATGGGTGTGTGATAAAGATGTGCTCCATGGGTGTGTGATAAAGATGTGCTCCATGGGTGTGTGTTTCAGATATTCTGTCACAGTTGAGAGAGAAGATCAGACAGCAGAGACTTAGCGCTTTCTTCCACTGGTGAGTCTGGGGATTTACTTCTCTCTCTCTCTCTCTCTCTCTCTCTCTCTCTTCTCCCACCCACCTCTCTCTCTTCTCTCCACCCCTCTCTCTCTCTCCCCCTCTCTAATTGTTTGTGTCTGTCTCTGTCTCTCTTTGTCACTGTCTCTGTCTCTCTCTGTGATTTTTTTTTGTCTCTGCTTGTCTGTCTGTCTGTCTGTCTCTCTCTCTCTCTCTCTCTCTCTCTCTCTCTCTCTCTCTCTCTCTCTCTCTCTGTGTGCTCTCTCTCCCTCTCTCTCTGCTGTCTCTCTCTCTTCTCTCTCTGTGCTCTCTCTCTCACTCTCTCTCCTCTCTCCTCTCTCTCCCCTCTCTCCTCCCTCCCCCCCCCCCCCCCCTCTCTCTCTCTCTCTCTCTCTCTCCTCTCTCTCCGCCCCTCTTCCTCTGTCTCTCTCTGTTCTCTTTCTCTCACTCTCTCTCTCTCTCTCTCTCTCTCTCCCTCCCTCCCTCCCTCCCTCCCTCTCTCCCCCCCCCCCTCTCCTCTCCTCCCTCTCCCTCCCTCTCCCATCTCTCTCTCCCCCCCTCTCTCTCTACACCCCTCTTCCTCTCTCCTCTCTCTCTGTTCTCTCTCTCTCTCTCTCTCTGTCTGTCTGTCTGTCTGTCTGTCTGTCTGTCTCTCCCTCTGTGACTTTTTTGCATTGAAGCTGGTCCTTGGTTAAAGTAGCCCGGCACATGGCATTGAACTGACTTAGATGACACTTAGCAAGGGGGAAGACCTTGGCCGCGTCACTTGTGACAGGCAGAAGGGGGGGGAGGGGGGACCAAGACCACCACCACCCCCTTCCCTCCCCCCTCCTCACCTGCCAGGTCTATGGTGGAACTCCCTGGTCAACCAGTACCCTCATTGATCACTGCAACAAATCCAACACGCCTCACCTTCATGTATAGGGTGTCCTCTACCCACCAAAGGGACAGAAGCTTGTGATATGGTTTTGCCAACTGTTTTCTGTGGGGTCAATGGGTGGGGTGGATGTGTTGAGGGTGTCCCCATTTTTTTTTTTTTTTTGTTGTCCTCTTCATACTACAGCTTGTCTGCTGGCTTTCCCTGTGTCTTTGAAAGGATTTTCCTGTCTTTGAACGAATTTTCATGGTTCGTATCAGTCAAATACTTCTCCTCTCCCCCCCCCCTCCCCCCCCCCTCCCCCCAACCCCCCAACCAACAGTAGCGCATTCCAGTAATTCCTGTTGATCCAATTACCTCCCACCCCTCCACCCAAATTCTCATTCCTTGCTCTCTGTCTCTGCCTTTGTCTCTCTCTGTCTCTCTCTCTCTCTTTCTTTCTGTCACTCTCTCTCTCTCTCTCCTCCCTCTCCCTCTCTCTCTCTCTCTCTTCTCTCTCTCTCTCTCTCTCTCTCTCTCTCCTCCTCCTCCTCTTCCTCCTCCTCCTCCTCCCTCTTTCACTCACACACATATACAATCTCTCTCTCTCATCTCTCTCTCTCTCTCTCTCTCTCTCTGTGTGTGTGTGTGTGTCTCGATTGCAAAAGGAATCAATGGCCTCAGTGGCCAGCCAAAGAGCGTCAAAAGATTGAGGAACGGGGTCACTTCTGGTTGAGTACTCTTCCAAGCTGCACTCAGAAATGCTATTGAAATTGACAACGTTGGTTGATCGACCGATCAGGGTGTCTCCACACAAAACTCTCAACTCTTGGAAGGGAGTAATCCGGTGCAGAGATCTGAGAGGAGTGTCAGAGCGGAAATCAAGTCGGAACTGGCATCGCAAGGAGTGACCCACGTTCATCGTGTACTTGTGCGCAAAGGCGAGTTCCAACTGACACCCTTTTCATGACCTTCTGCTCTACTTCTCTCCCGAGTCGATCAAGGTGGGCTACCTGCGAGTCTCAGTGTCGCTGTACATCCCGTCCCCTCTGTGCTGTTTCAAGTGCCAGAGGTACGGCCATGTGAGGGATAGATGTACGGAAGAAGAGGTGTGTGGTACCTGCTGCCAGCCAGTCCACCAGGGGTGTGTGTGACAGTCCACCACTCTGTGCCAACTGTGGAGGCAAGCACCCATCATCATCAAAGACCTGCCCAAACTGGTTGAAGGAAAAGGAAATTCAAAGCATTAAAACTGAACAGAGAATCCCCGTTTTTTTGAGGCAAAAAAGATTGCTATGAAAAGTCAACCAACTGCTGGGCTCTCGTTTGCAGCTGCAGTAAGGAAGCCAACAACAGTCAGCATTTGGCGTGCAGATGGTTGAATCCTCGTTTTGCCGAGAGAGAGCCAGAAACCAAGTCTGTAGCCTCAGGCAGAAACACTGCATGCAATGAACCCCAGCAGTCATCGCCTTCAGACATGACTCAGTCTTCAAAGCCTACTCCCGCCCCCAGACCATCAGGGGGCAAAAGACCTACAGGCCCTTCAGGGCGGCAGAAAGTGGAAGTTGTTGAAGTTCAAGATAAGAGCACCCCCTCAAAATCCTCCAAAGGGCACCCTACAGCTGTTGACAAGGGAGCTGGCGGTTCTGGAGGAAAGGCAAAATCGCCGTCTAAAAAGAAAGCACCTAATATTTTATCAGATCGAGAGAAAAAAGCGGAGAGAAACACCAACAGATTTGCAGTTCTCTCGGATCTAGAAGATATCAACGTAGAATGAAAGGAACTTGCTGATGAAGAGTTACACGATTTATTTTCCTTTACCATATCTCTTTTATGATGGACTCAACAATCTTCCATTGGAATATCCGAGGTCGCCATTCCAGTTTTGAGGAGCTTCAACTTCTTGCCAAGATTTAAAGCCAGCTGTAGTAGCTCTTCAGGAAACGCAGATGCAACAAGAAAAGTCCTTGTCTGTTTCAGGTTTTAATGTACTGGCTAAACCAGCCCAACCTACAGCTCTTGGAGTTTCAGGTGGGGTCTCGTTACTCACCCACAAATCTTTGTTGTTCAGCCCTGTCAACCTTAAATCTTCTCTTCAAGCTTTAGCTGCTAGAATCTCCCTACATAAAACAGTGACAGTTTGTTCCTGTATATACCTCCATCATCATCTGTCAGTCAACAAGAGCTGGTTAGCCTCATGGAGGAACTCCCACGACCTTTCTTGCTTCTAGGGGACCTGAACGGCCACTCCTCCCTTTGGGGCAGTGCACACTCCTCTCCCCAAGGTCTTCTGGAGGATGTCTTCTCTGAGCTTGACCTGTGTTGTCTGAATGATGGCTCTCCAACATACCTACATTCGTCAAATGGCACTTTGTCTTGCATCAGTTTATCAGTATGCAATCCTTCACTGGTCTTGGACGTTGATTGGAGTGTTCATGATGATCTACATGGAAGTGACCATTTTCCAATAGTCTTGAGACATAAATCGTCAGAACACATCATCTTACCAGAACGTCTTAACCTTAGAAAAGCCAACTGGGATCTTTTTGCTACAAACATACAAACAGAATTAGTGGAGGGTCAGATTCTTCAAAGTCCTGACCCTGCTGAAACCTTGACGAAAACATCATCATCAGCTGTGCCAAGAACGTCATTCCGGCTTATACCACCAAAACCTCAGATGCTGAAAACTCCCTGGTTTAATGCTGAGTGCCAACAAATTCACAATCAATGCCAGAAGGCTCAACATGTTGTCTGTCGCAGGCCATCAATACCTTACGCGAGGGCCCAACAAAATCTCCATGCCAAATCTCGATACATTTTCAAAAACTGTAAATGTCAGTCTTGGAGAGACTTCTGCTCCAAATTGACTTCAAGGACCTCTAAGAAGAAAGTATGGAAAGTGATCAGGAAAATTAGTGGAAAAAAAAAAATACAAATCCTTCTATCCATCCCCTGAAACTTGCAGAAGCCCTGATCACAGATAAACAAGCTGTAGCTAATGTGCTGGGTCTGACTATCGAAAAGAACTCTTCCTCCGCAAATAAAACGCCTGCTTTTCTGAAAAAACAAACTCCTGAAAGAAAATCTCCTTGTAACTTCTCATCAGACAACACTGAAGCCTACAGTGTGCATTTTTTTCGATCGAAGAATTAAAATCAGCTCTGCAAACCTGCAACGATCCTGCTTCTGGCCTGGATGAGATCCACTATCAGCTCTTGAAACATCTCCCAGAAAGCTGTTTCCAGACCATTCTGAAAGTCTTCAACAATGTCTGGTCCACAGGGTGTTTTCCACTGTCCTGGTGGAAAGCCCTTGTCATACCTATACCCAAACCTGGAAAAGATCTGTTGAACCCATCCAATTACCATCCGATAGCTTTGACCAGCTGTGTCTGCAAACTGATGGAAAAAATGGTCAACGCTGGACTCATGTGGAAACTTGAAACCGACGGCCTTCTAGCGAAAGAACAGTGTGGTTTCCGAAAACATACTACAGGGACCATTTGATCCGTCTAGAATCTACACTTTCGGAATGCCTTTATTAACAAACAACATGCAGTGGTATATTCTTCGACTTGGAGAAAGCCTACGATACCACCTGGAAATCTGGGATTCTTCATGATCTCCATGGTCTTGGTTTTCGGGGTTATCTTCCACTTTTTATTCAAAATTATTTGGCAGAACAACAGTTTCAGGTGGGGGTTGGCACCACGCTCTATCTGATGTTCATGAGCAGGAGGTAGGTGTTCCACAAGGGAGCATACTGTCTCCTGCCCTCTTTAGCATCAAGATCAACAAATATTGTCAAGTCAGTTCCACAGGGTTCAGACTGCTCATTGTTTGTGGATGATTTTGCTGTTTAGGCAACTGGAAGCTGTACCTGAGTGTCCAGCACAGGCTCCGGCTTTGTGTGGATAAAATTCATCAGTGGGTGGCTGAAAACGGCTTCACCTTTTCTCCTACGAAGGCACGCTGCATTCACTTTCATAATTTCGTCAGTTTTTTGCAGATCCTGAAATCAAAATAGGGAAATCTCCCATTCCAGCTGTCAAAGAGGCGAAATTCCTAGGGGTTAGTTTTTTGACCAAAAAAACTTTCTCACCACATTAAAAACCTCAAAACCTCTTGCCAGAAAGCTCTGAATATTCTGTGGGTTGTAGCACACACTGACTGGGGCGCTGATAAGAAAACTTTGCTGCACCTCTACAGAGCCTTGGTCCATTCCAAACTGGACTATGGCTGTGCTGTGTACAGCTCTGCAAGACCATCTTACCTAAAACTCTTGGACCATATTCACCATTAAGGGCTTAGTCTCAGTCTTGGAGCATTCCGTACCACCCCTGTGTACAGCCTGTGCGCAGAGGCAGGTGAACCCTCACTGTCCAACCGCAGGCTGAAACTGTCTTTGAATTACTATATCAGACTGTTCTCGGAACCCGGGAAAACCCTTCTTATGACTGTGTTTTTGACCCTCAGTTCCAAAGTAAATTTGAAAACAACCCTGACTGTATTCCGCCGTTTTGTCTTCGCATGCAGCCTCATGCGCAGAATGCAGGTCTAGACCTAGGAGTTGTGTCCGATTTTTCAAAGTTTCCAGATGAGCCTCCATGGACCTTTTTCACACCAGAGATTTGTTTTGATCTTGCAGCTTTTCGCAAAGAATCTACCAGCTCTCTGGCATGCAAGGCATTGTATATTGACCTCTGTTTGAAATTCCTATCCAACCAGAAAAATTTTCACTGACGGTTCCTAGTCTGAAGAGGGAGTGGCCTGTGCAACCTATTGCCCTGGTGTTCCTTCTGAAATACTGATAGAACATATTCCTTCAGATGCTTCTGCTTACTCTGCTGAACTTACAGCTCTGGTTCTGGCACTGAAGATAATCTCACAATCTAAGAAGAGGGACTTTCTGGTTCTGTCAGATTCACTGTCAGCTTTGGAGGCCATAGATGGATGCAACCTTCAGCATCCAGAACGTTTTACACTTTTTAAAAACTTTTTACCAAGTTGACAGCGGATGGTTACAACATTATTCTGGCTTGGGTTCCTGGTCATGTTGGCATCGGAGGGAATGAAATGGTTGATTGTTTAGCCAAGAATGCCACAACAGAGAGAACTCAAAACATATCTATCCCCTGCTCAGATCTGAAACCAAAAATTAATGATTATGTCAGAGACCTCTGGCAGGAAGATTGGAATACACAGACGGATAACAAACTCTTTCAGATCCGTCCAAACCTAAAGGAGTTCCTCTCATCTACATCTGATGGTCGTAAAGAAGAAACAGTTATGTGTCGGCTGCACAACGGCCATTCATATTTTACCCATTCCTACCTTTTAAAGAGTGAAGAAGCTCCATGGTGCATTCCGTGTCATGTGCCACTCGCAATGA
>JADBJO010002879.1:40000-162500 GCA_016801955.1 Conus betulinus
ACCTACACACAGGGTTGTCCCATGCCTCAACCTCACACACAGGGTTGTCCCATGCCTCACCCTGACACAGGGGTTGTCCCATGCCTCACCCTCACACAGAGCGTTGTCCCATGCCTCACACACAGGGTTGTCCCATGCCTCACCCTCACACAGAGGGTTGTCCCATGCCTCACACACAGGGGTTGTCCCATGCCTCACCCTCACACAGAGGGTTGTCCCATGCCTCACACACAGGGTTGTCCCATGCCTTGTATTTGTTTTTGAAGTGAAAACAATGCCAGTGCAACTGCATGCACATTATGCTGGAGGGAAAGCTAAGAGGCCGGGGGGGGGTCATTATTAGGACAGTGTTCCAGGGGGCCTCATGTCTTCAGTACCAGTCTGCCTTTCCTAGTGTTTACATCTCATGTCTTCCATACCAGTCTGCCTTCCATAGTGTTTACATCTCATGTCTTCCATACCAGTCTGCCTTTCATAGTGTTTACATCTCATGTCTTCCATACCAGTCTGCCTTTCCTAGTGTTTACATCTCATGTCTTCATACCAGTCTGCCTTCCATAGTGTTTACATCACATGTCTTCCATACCAGTCTGCCTTTCCTAGTGTTTACATCTCATGTCTTCCATACCTGTCTGCCTTCCTAGTGTTTACATCTCATGTCTTCCATACCAGTCTGCCTTTCCTAGTGTTTACATCTCATGTCCTCCATACCAGTCTGCCTTTCCTAGTGTTTACATCACATGTCTTCCATACCAGTCTGCCTTTCCTAGTGTTTACATCTCATGTCTTCCATACCTGTCTGCCTTTCCTAGTGTTTACATCTCATGTCTTCCATACCAGTCTGCCTTCCATAGTGTTTACATCTCATGTCTTCCATACCAGTCTGCCTTTCCTAGTGTTTACATCTCATGTCTTCCATACCAGTCTGCCTTTCCTAGTGTTTACATCTCATGTCTTCCATACCAGTCTGCCTTTCCTAGTGTTTACATCTCATGTCTTCCATACCAGTCTGCCTTTCCTAGTGTTTACATCACATGTCTTCCATACCAGTCTGCCTTTCCTAGTGTTTACATCACATGTCTTCCATACCAGTCTGCCTTTCCTAGTGTTTACATCTCATGTCCTCCATACCAGTCTGCCTTTCCTAGTGTTTACATCTCATGTCTTCCATACCAGTCTGCCTTTCATAGTGTTTACATCTCATGTCCTCCATACCAGTCTGCCTTCCGTAGTGTGTTTACATCTCATGTCTTCCATACCAGTCTGCCTTACCTAGTGTTTACAGGTTGCATGACCTTGTAGCTTAAGAAAACTGATTTACAAATACACTTCCTCCAGGTGGTGTGTGCTGATCGGTCAGGGGTCAAAGTGAAAGGGTCATGGAAACGTGGCTGGCTCAGCGTGAGGTGTTCAGACGTGGAAGTGTTCTCCCCATACAGGGCAGGGCATGCACTGGGCCCATTCCTCAGAGCCTAGCAGCTGTGGCTGTGGTTGTCTGCCATTGTGCACCTCAGTAGGGACCAAGAGGGGGTGTGAACTGTGCACAAAGTCAACACCAGTCAGAGGGCGTTGCTATTTATGGCACAGGGCAAGACAAGAAAATAAGGGTGGTAGGTAGAGCCTTGAAAATGATTGCCTTTCTCAAGTTCTAAAGGCCTTTTTTTTAAAAATCAATATGCAGTGGCATGATGACTGCTGTCTTGGAATACCTATAGTTGTTTGAGAAAAAAAAAAAAAGAAAGAAGAAAGAAAGAAAAGAAAAACGAAAAATTGACAACCGTTATGGTTGCCGATGGCTCGACAGTGGAGGGGGAAGGATGGGGGAGTGGGGTGGACTTGGAAATTGGAGCCACCTTTTTTCACAGGAGAGCAAACCTAAGGGCTGTAGGGAAATTTCACCGCCAACGCTGGGCACTTTCATCCACAACCAGCAATGGTCTGTGCCGAGACAGTGGGGAAATCTGACCTTCAACGTTGGGCACCTTCACCCACAACCAGCAATGGACTGTGCTGAGACAGTGGGGAAATTGACCTTCAACGTTGGGCACCTTCACCCACAACCAGCAATGGACTGTGCTGAGACAGTGGGGGAAATCTGACCTTCAACGTTGGGCACCTTCACCCACAACCAGCAATGGACTGTGCTGAGACAGTGGGGAAATCTGACCTTCAACGTTGGGCACCTTCACCCACAACCAGCAATGGACTGTGCTGAGACAGTGGGGGAAATCTGACCTTCAACGTTGGGCACCTTCACCCACAACCAGCAATGGACTGTGCTGAGACAGTGGGGAAATCTGACCTTCAACGTTGGGCACCTTCACCCACAACCAGCAATGGACTGTGCTGAGACAGTGGGGGAAATCTGACCTTCAACGTTGGGCACCTTCACCCACAACCAGCAATGGACTGTGCTGAGACAGTGGGGGAAAATTTCACCGCCAACGCTGGGCACCTTCGTCCACAACCAGCAATGGACTATGCTGAGACAGTGGGGGAAATATATCACCACCAACATTTCACCTTCAACATTGGACACCTTCGTCCACAACCAGCAATGGACTATGCTGAGACAGTGGGGGAAATATCACCACCAACATTTCACCTCCAGCGCTGGGCACCTTCGTCTGCAACTAGCAATGGACTACGCTGAGACAGTGGGGAAAATATCACCACCAACATTTCACCTTCAACGTTGGACACCTTCGTCTGCAACCAGCAATGGACTATGCTGAGACAGTGGGGGAAATATCACCACCAACATTTCACCTCCAGCGCTGGGCACCTTCGTCTGCAACTAGCAATGGACTACGCTGAGACAGTGGGGAAAATATCACCACCAACATTTCACCTTCAACGTTGGACACCTTCGTCTGCAACCAGCAATGGACTATGCTGAGACAGTGGGGGAAATATCACCACCAACATTTCACCTCCAACGCTGGGCACCTTTGTCTACAACCAGCAATGGACTACACTGAGATGGTCTCACTTCTGTAACAACAAAAATAGTGGGCTGAATTGGTCGTTAAGGAGAGGGTTATTGAATTGTCTCATAAAATGGACATGACTTACCTCTGTCAGTGATACGACTTAGAACGTGCATCCCCCTCTGTCTACTTCCAACATGTTTTATTCACAAAAAGACTGCAGCTCAAACTGACCCACTTTGGTTGACATAACTACTCACAGCATGTGAGAGGCAGCTGGCTCTTCTTTCAGCCACTGTGCTGGGGCATCATCCCTTCTTTTCAAGCTCTCAAAGGGAAAAGAGAGAATCTGTCATTCCTTTCCAATAGCCCCACAACTAGGTCATGAAACTAGGAGGTTTGTGGATTAGTCCAATTCAAATTTTCACCCATTCTGTCAGGAAGCGCTGTCAGTCGAACTGTGTGGGTGGAAAATGATGCCTCTTAACACTTGGGACAGGCAGTGGGGAGTTTAGCAATACGGGAAATGATGCCTCTTAAGAGTTGGAATAGGCAGTAGGGACTTTAGCAATACAGGAAAAGGATTCCTCTGAACACTTAGAATAGGCAGTAGGGAGTTTAGCGAAGGCAGAGCTTAAGTGCCAGAAAGATGTGAGGTCCACCACCATGTGGTGAGATGATTCATGCACTCACTAACAAAGACGTGAGGTCCACCACCATGTGGTGAGATGATTCATGCACTCACTAACAAAGATGTGAGGTCCACCACCATGTGGTGAGATGATTCATGCACTCACTAACAAAGACGTGAGGTCCACCATCATGTGGTGAGATGATTCATGCACTCACTAACAAAGACGTGAGGTCCACCATCATGTGGTGAGATGATTCATGCACTCATTAACAAAGATGTGAGGTCCACCACCATGTGTGGTGAGATGATTCATGCACTCACTAACAAAGACATGAGGTCCACCACCATGAGGTGAGATGATTCATGCCCTCACTAAGGCAAACATGTGAAGTGTTTGGGAATTCTAGTGCTGGTGTCACAGTAAACAAGCTGGGCATATCAGCCTGCACAGAAGTATGCGTGATCTTTGAACTCTACTTGAGCCAGAAGCGAACTGTCTGTATGTAAGACTAGCTGCTGTGGCCAAGTGGTTAGGGTCGTGGAGTCTAGGTTGGGAGGTCATGGGTTCAGTTCCCATTAGAGCCACTTTGGGATTTTTTGCCCCGGACCAGCTCCCTGCCAGAGTTGAGTTTGCGATGGGCTCAGTAGGGAAGAAAGACTAAGACCACACAGACGAGTTTCATCCACTAAATGGATACATTTCTGAGAGTTGCTCAAATTTTCTGACCAACACTGCAGGTGTCTGCGTCTCTCAGGCCCGGTTGACGCGGGGATACATTATGTCTCCATGGTTGTTTGACCAGAGTCTGACCACGCTGCAGACAGCCACTTGGCCTTTGCTTTGTGGCTTCCCATGTGAAGCATCAGTTACCTCCCTCAAGACGGCAGAGGCTGCTGCTGTGCTGTCTTTAGTTTGTGCAGTTTGCAGCTTGGCCTGGTTCTCTGTGTGTGTGTGTGTGTGTGTGTGTGTGTGTGTGTGTGTGTGTGTGTGTGTGTGTGTGTGTGTGTGAGTGAGTGAGTGAGTTTTATGTGTGTGTGTGTGTGTGTGTGAGCATTTGTGTGTATGTGTGTGTGCATGTGCACATATGTGTGTGTGTGCTAGAGCATGCATGCAAGTGTGTGTGTGTGTGTGTGTGTGTGTGTGTGTGTGTGTGTGTGTGTGTGTGTGTGTGTGTGTGCATGTGTGTGTTTGTGTGTGTATGCATGTGCACACGTGTGTGAATTTGTGTGTGTGTGTGTGTGTGTGTGTATGCACACATGTGTGTGAAGGTATGTCTGTGTGCATGCAACTGCAGGAGTGTGTGTGTGTGTGTGTGTGTGTGTGTGTGTGTGTGTGTGTGTGTGTGTGTGTGTGTGTGTGTGTGCGTATGTGTAAATGTATGTGTGTGTCTGTCTGTGTGCATGCAAGTGCTGCAGGTGTGTGTGTGTGTGTTTGTGTGTGCGTGCATGCCTGCGCATGCACCTGTGCTGAAAACCAGTGCAGTGCAAGGAGCTTTGGTATTAAATAAAACTGTCTCGGTCATGACCCAGTAGATAGGGCTGTCTCTCTTTCTCTCTCTCTCTCCTCCTCCCAAGCTGAAGGTTTTGCTGGTGTTACAGGAAATAGGCTCAAGACAGTAACTGTCTGTTCAAAAAATGTTATGAATGCACTGCCCAGTAAAGTGTTGGGCCTAGTGTAGTGTTCGCTCTCTCTCTCTCTCTCTCTCTCTCTCTCTCTCTCTCTCTCTCTCTCTCTCTCTCTCTCTCTCTCCCCTCTCTCTCTTCTCTCTCTCTCTCTCTCTCTCTCTCTCTCTCTCTCTCTCTCTCTCTCTCTCCACACTCTCTCCCTCTCTCTCTCTCTCCCCCTCTCTCTCTCTCTCTCTCCCCTCTCTCTCTCTCTCTCTCTCTCTCTCTCTCTCTCTCTCTCTCTCTCTCTCTCTCTCTCTCTCTCACATATGCTTAACATACTACACTAATCCACAAATATGCAGGGCCTGTATGCAATAAAGGATTTGCTTTTGATTCTCTGTCTTACCCATCTTTCTCCCTTCCTTCTTTTCCCCTTATTCTCTCTTTTTCTCTCTCCAATCTCCCCCACTAACCCCCCCCCCCCCCTTTTTTTTTTTTTTTTTTTTTACCTCTCTCCATGCTCCACCCCACCCCACCCCCCACCCCCACCCCGTCCCCTCCTTCCCTTCTCTCTTTTTCTCTCTGGGCATTCACATTACTAATGTCATGTGTGTAAAGGCAAATCAAATGTTCACCTTTTTATCTCTGCCTATAAAACCTTGCTCTTTTGTGGAGAGGAGACACACACACAGAGCGTTGGAAAATGAGAAGAGCACATATATCTGGGGAGAACACAATGAATACAGAGTGGAAGGTTTTGTTGAAGGTGGCAGAGGTAAGCAGGAGGCTTCTCCACACCATGCCCATATGCATGCTGGCACACACACACACACACACACACACACACACACACACACACACACACACACACACACACACACACACACACACACACACACACACACACACACACACACACACACACACACACACACACACACACATATGCACTCACACACGCAGGCACGCACACACGCACACGCACAAATGCACACAGAGACACACTTAGGCACTCACACACACACTCAGGCACTCATACACACACACACACACACACACACACACACACACACACACACACACACACACACACATATATATATACATATATATATATGCACACAGACTTTAGTTTTTTTCATGCTGATCAGTGATGATGGTGATGATGATTATACTGTGGAATTCTGTTCAGTCTCAGGTTGCTTGACAGGGGGCTGTATTGTGCACTTACTTTCCTAATGTATCCTGGTGACAGCCAGGCCCGGAAGATGCAGATACTTGCAGTGTTGGTCAGAAAGTAAGATCCACAGTCAGAAACACATCCAGTTGTGTGGATGAAACTCAAGTCTCCTGATAGAGCCCATAGCAGACTCAGCTCCTGGTAGGGCTAGGTCCGGGATGAAAAATTCTCTTGAATAAATAGCTCTGGGAATCAAACCCACGAGCTCCCAGCTAGGAGTCTGCAACATTAACCGCAACACTACAGCAGCCAGGAATCCGCAGCTGCAACCACTACGCCACAGCGACTGATGGTCTCTCATTCTTTCTGCCAGTTCCACCTCTCATTCTTCGTTGCCCTCAGCACCATTTCCAATGGTGTTGACAAGGAAGGTGTGTTGTGACACATGACCAGACCACACCATCTGCCTTCTGGGCTCTGCAGCCAGGAACAGGTGCTGTGGACCAGTAAGGAGTTCTGCTCCCCAGTGCCGAGAGTAGCCTTAGTTTGTGGTCTGTCCATGAGATTTAGATTGGCACAGAATTCACAAAACCATGTGAGAGCACAAACCAACCTGGACATTGAACAGGAGAATGTACAAAGAGACAGATATGTGCACCTAAATCGGTAACAGAAACCCAAGTCAGATGCACATAAATCAATACCATATACCAAGTCAGATGCACATAAATCAATACCATATACCAAGTCAGATGCACATCGATTTCAGTTGATTTCAATAGCAAATACCAAGTGGGATGTAACTGAGAAGGAGGGCCTTGAAAGTTTACAGTAGAGAGAAAGGAGGAGGAGGAGGAGGCGGGAACAGGTCGCAGGGCTGAGAACAGTGCTGCCATCTGAGATGACAGCAGAACACAGGCCAGGAGCAGCTAACTGGCTGTTCACTGTTGGTTTAAAAATAGAAGTCTTGAGAGCGAGACAGAGACAGGCAAGAGAGCAGCGAGACAGAAGAGGGGGCAAAGATTGACAGCCAAGCCAGGGGGGGGGGGGGGGGGGGGGGGGGCAGAGGGAGGTAAAGGCTGAGATTGGATCTGTTCTCAATGCCCGTGGAGCAAGCGGCAGCTCAGAGAGAAAGTCAGTGAAGATCTGTAGATCTATTGATAAAAGACTAATACCATTGACGACCCGTAACCCTCTCCACACAACATTGTACAGCTCTTTTCAGCTCCCTTGGCAAGCATTTGAGGGCAGGGGGGTGGGGAGGGGAGGAGAGAGGGGTGTGGAGGGTGGGGGGTAGATATTCCCTTAAGAGGGATTGCAGTCATGCAAGACTGGGGAGGAGTTGTTTGTTGTGTGGATCGGTCATGTTGGCAGTGCCTGTTTTCTTTGAGGAGTCAAGTGGTAAGATCTTTTCTTCGTCTTTGTTTTGTGGGTGAAAGCGCATGCATGCAGTGCATGCCAGCAGGCCTTGATTCCCTGTGTGCACACGTGTGTCAGCTCCCACCCACATCCACCTCAGTCATGAGACATGCCTGTGTCTTCACACTGTGTACAGTGAACAGCTAGGGGGCCTGGCCTGTATGTTCTTCTTTCACCTCACAGTCCTCAGACATGCCTGTCTCTTCACACAGTGAACAGCTAGGGGGGCCTGTGTGTTTTTCTTTCAGATGGGCAGTAATATCTGTTGGCACATAGTCTCTCTCTCTCTCTCTCTCTCTCTCTCTCTCTCTCTCTCTCTCATGCTCCCACGCCCTTCCCCCTCTCTCTTTCATCACCAGCGCTCTCTCTCAGTCTGTGCCTCTGTCTGTCTGTCTGTCTGTCTGTCTCTCTCTCTCTCAGTCTCACTTTGTCTCCCTCCCTCTTTCCAGCAGTCTCTCTCTTAGTCTCTCTCTCTCTCTCTCTCTCTCTCTTTCTATCCTCTCTCTCTCTGTCTCTCCATTCTCTCTCTCTCTCTCTCTCTCTCTCTCTCTCTCTCTCTCTCTCTCTCTCTCTCTCTCTCTCCCTCCCCTGTCTCTCCGTTCTCTCTCTCTCTCTCTCTGCCTCCTGTCTCTCCATTCTCTCTCTCTCACTCATTTCTCTCTCCTTTTCTCTCTCACACAGTCTCTCTCTCACTCTCTCTCTCTCTCTCTCTCTCTCTCTGTCTAGGAAAGGGGTGATGCAAGCGGAGGTGGGCTGAGAGGAGACAGGAGAGGGGGGGGAGGAGGAGAGATGATATCATTTCTGCCTGTCCCACTTCAAATTTAACGGCAGTCTTAGAAATCATGAACGTGATAGTTAACCCAAATTAACACCTCCCATCCCCCTCTCCCTCTGTGTGTGTGTGTGTGTGTGTGCAGACACCAGTCAAAATGACAGCATGGCCAGTAGCTTGCAGCTGTCTGACACATCCAGGGAAGTTACTCCGCGACACGCCCTCCACGACCCTCATGACCCCATCCGACGAGGGGAGGAAGAGGAGGAGATGGCGCCAGAGAAACTGCCCCGGACACGCAAAGTGGCTGCCGGCCCTGCCATACCCAGCTACAAAGGTGAGTGCCAACCTGGGGGGGGGGGGGGGGGGGGGGGGGGGGGGGGGGCTGCCATACCCAGCTACAAAGGTGAGTGCCAAACTGGGGGGGGGGGGGGGGGGGCTGCCATACCCAGCTACAAAGGTGAGTGCCAACGGGGGGGGGGGGGGGGGGGGGGGGGGGGGGGCTGCCATACCAGCTACAAAGGTGAGTGCCAACCTGGGGGGGGGGGGGGGGGGGCTGCCATACCCAGCTAAAAAGGTGAGCGCCAACCTGGGGGGGGGGGGGGGGGGGGGGGGGGCTGCCATACCCAGCTACAAAGGTGAGCGCCAACCTGGGGGGGGGGGGGGGGGGGGGGCTGCCATACCCAGCTACAAAGGTAAGCGCCAACCTGGGGGGGGGGGGGGGGGGGGGGGGGGGGCTGCCATACCCAGCTACAAAGGTGGGCGCCACCTGGGGGGGGGGGGGGGGGGGGGGGGCTGCCATACCCAGCTACAAAGGTGTGGTGAGTGGGGGGGGGGGGGGGGGGGGGGGGGGGGGGGGGGGGCTGCCCATACCCAGCTACAAAGGTGAGTGCCAACCTGGGGGGGGGGGGGGGGGGGGGGGGGGGGGCTGCCATACCCAGCTACAAAGGTGAGCACCAAACCTGGGGGGGGGGGGGGGGGGGGGGGGGGGGGGGGCTGCCATACCCAGCTACAAAGGTGAGCGCCAACCTGGGGGGGGGGGGGCTGCCATACCCAGCTACAAAGGTGAGTGCCACCTGGGGGGGGGGGGGGGGGGGGGGGGGGGGGGGGGGGGGGGGGGCCTGCCATACCCAGCTACAAAGGTGAGCACCGACATGGGGAGGGGGTAGGCAGCTACAAAGGTAAGCGCCGACTGGGGGGGGGGGGGGGGGGGGGGGGGCCGCCATACCAGCTGCAAAGGTGAGCGCTGGGGGGGGGGGGGGGGGGGGGGGGGGGGGGGGGGGGGGGGGGGGGGGGTGCTGCCATACCCAGCTGCAAAGGTGAGTGCCGACTTGGGGGGGGGGGGGGGGGGGGGGGGGGGGCTGCCATACCCAGCTTCAGGATACAACCGTTTTCTCTGCATGTGTCTGACAGCCCTGAAAAGGCCCTGTATGGTCGGTGGAACTGTGACGACAAAACCTACAAAACTTGTCAGATAAATTGCATGTTCCACTGTGCACAGGTTTTTCGGAGACGCACATGGACCCTCAGCTCCAGGCGACGGGTGAAGAAGGTCAACCGCCTGGCCACGCCCAAGGCCAAGAAGAACCCAGGGGGAGGCTCCTCTTCTGGCAAGGCCACCTCTGACCCCGTCCACAATGCCATCCAGACCCAGCTCAAGGCCCATGGCTACCACTCGCTGCTTCCACAAAATCAGCCTCCTCTGTTCAGCCCGCCTCCACCTCCACCCCCAACAGCAAGGGCGGGGAGAAGCCCAGGAAGACGGCGCGGGGTGACGGCTCAGGGCGGCAAGAACTCCAGATTGGGTGCTAGAAGTGAGTGGTGCTGGCTGAAGTGGTGTTCTGCTTTATTGCATGTCGGGTGCCAGAAGTGGGGGGGGGGGGGGGGGGGGGCTGAAGTGGTGTCTCTGTTTTGGTGCTGTCAATGAAATGATGTCACTGTGTCATGTGGTGGTAAAAGTTAGTCTGGTTGGCTGAAGTGTTGCTTATGTTTTGGTGTTATCTGTGAAATAATGTCACTGTGTTATGTGATGCTAAAAGTGGGTCAGGTTTGGTTAAGTGTCAGTCTGTTTTTGGTGTTGTCTCTGAAATAATGTCACTGTTACATAGTGCTAAAATTGAGTTTGGTTTACTGAAGTGTCGCTTCTGTTTTGGTGTTGTCTCTGAAGTAATGTCACTGTGTTTGTCTGTAAAATGATGTCACCATGTTATGCAGTGCTAATAGTGAGTCAGGTTTGCTGAGGTATCGTGTCTGTTTTGGTGTTGTGAATGAAAGAATGTCACTGTGTTACACTGTACTGAAAGTGAGCTGGGTTTACTGAAGTGTCGTCTCTTTTGATGGTGTCTGTGAAATAATGTCACTGTGTTTGTCTCTGAAATAATGTCACAGTGTTATGTCATGCTGAAAGTGATGTCTGCCTGTGGGTGAGGGACTGTGTGTGGTGGAGGGGGGGGGGGCAGTAGGGTAGGAATGTGCCTGTTGGTGTGCCTGTCAGTGTGTCTGCCTGTGTGTATGGGGAAGACAGAAGTGGGGAAAGGGGGGTGGGGGGAGGTGATGTCAGGGGAGATGTGCATGCCCACGTGTGCATCACTGGGAGTGCACAGGCCTGAGCCTGTACTTCCGTCAACACTACTGTGGGCTTTGAGGTATTGGTTGTACTTCCGTCAACACTACTGTGGGCTTTGAGGTATTGGTTGTACTTCCGTCAACACTACTGTGGGCTTTGAGGTATTGGTTGTACTTCCGTCAACACTACTGTGGGCTTTGAGGTATTGGTTGTACTTCCGTCAACACTACTGTGGGCTTTGAGATATTGGTTGTACTTCCGTCAACACTACTGTGGCCTTTGAGGTATTGGTTGTACTTCCGTCAACACTACTGTGGGCTTTGAGATATTGGTTGTACTTCCGTCAACACTACTGTGGCCTTTGAGGTATTGGTTGTACTTCCGTCAACACTACTGTGGGCTTTGAGATATTGGTTGTACTTCCGTCAACACTACTGTGGCCTTTGAGGTATTGGTTGTACTTCCATCAACACTACTGTGGCCTTTGAGGTATTGGTTGTACTTCAGTCAACACCATTATGGGCTTTGAGGTATTGGATGTACTTCATTCAACACTATTATGGGCTTTGAGGTATTGGTTGTACTTCATTCAACACTATTATGGGCTTTGAGGTATTGGGTGTACTTCAATCAACACTACTATGGGCTTTGAGGTATTGGTTGTACTTCATTCAACACTGTTACGGGCTTTGAGGTATTGGTTGTAGTTTGATTGATACTGTTAAGTACTTTGAGATATTGAAAGGAGTCAAGAAATGTCCTATTCTGATGATTATATTATAGTTATTTACTGTGCAAGTGTGATTGTTAGTTTTATTGTAGCAACAGTGTTGTTTTTCATGTAGGAGGAATGCATGTTTTTTAAATGTAAGCACTGAGAGCTGCCATCCTGAAGAGCTCAGGCCCTCCAGGTGACATTGAAGATGACAATGTTAAAGGAAAAGCCGGGGGAGGTGATTCATGAGGTCTGTTAGTGAGGAGACATGGTGAAGTTCTCCATCTCACGGCGCTCATGTTTCACACGCAGCACAGACTGTTCCTAGATAACATGAAGGGAGGGGGGGGGAGGACGTTGCATTGTCCTGCGTCAGTGAAATCAGACCTCAGACTGTGCCAACCTCCATTGAAGTGAGGTCCATAGTGCAGAGTCCTCATTCGTGGGGAACCTCCTGGTGATCTGACACTGCCCTGCAGCAGTAGCAGCATCCTGAGAGAAGGACTAGGCTGTACAGACAAGAGCCTGTGGGAGAAGGCTGCAGGTTGTGCATGTAAAAATGTAAAGGAGGTATGTGATTTTCTGACCGCATCACTAATGAAGAGATGCACAGAAGATTGGATCAACAGACAGGTCACTATGAAGACTTGCTGTCAACTATAGGGAAGAGGAAGAGATATGGCCACACTATCAGATTGCAAGGCCTCCCCAGGACCATCCTACAGGGAACAGTTTAAGGACAGAGTAGAAGGGGACACCAGAGAAAGAGATGCTTGGACAACAACATGGAATGGACTGGCAAAAGCTTTGCCTGAACACAGGGGCTAGCCAACGACCGGGTCAAGTGGAGGCTTCTTGCTAGGCAAGCCACCCTGCAGCACTTGCATGATACAGGCAGGTTATGGGACAGGTGGCAGGTGATGTGATTTTTAGCGGTGGAATGGGGAGGTCAGCAGATGGCCTGCACTACCTGTGAGTGATGACCTCTTAAAGAAGGGAGGAGGTGTGTGTGTGCAGGTCTTATCACAACGTCATCCTGGAGAGCAGGTCAGGAGGTGGTGGCTCGCGAGCTGGGTTTGCCAAAGAGCAAAAGTAAAGAGGAACCACGCAGAGGTGAGTTGGCTGTTTGTGTGTGTGTGTGTGTGTGTATGTAGGTGGGTGGGTGGGTGTCCCAGTTTGTGAATCATTGTTAGTCCATCACAAATGAGGTATATGTATTGATAGATGAGTGGAAAGCGGTCCATTGGTCGCTGAATGACCACATGCATGTAACAGTCTGTGTGTTCATTCTTCATTTTAAACATCTATTCACTAAAATGATTTAAGATCTGAGTGTGTGTACTGTAATAACGCATGCGTATGTGTGCATGTGCTCGCAAGAATCTGTGAATACAGGTGTCTGTACCATGCAAACACAATAGAGGAATGTTGTTGTATAAGCTTGTTATTGTTTCACAGTACTTCAGAAAGAATTTGTGTGCTAAAGCCTTTTAGAGATAAAAGTGTTTCAAACCGAAGCCTGGGAAAACCATTTGCAGCAAGTTTGGCTGAAGCAAGCCATGTGGCATTAACAAGTGGTAGACAATGACCTATACGCCCATCAGATAATGTTTCCTTCTCTCCACCAGGGGGCAGCACATCACATGAAGACCCAAGGCACCCCGACAGAGCCGAGGGCAACTTCACCAACAGTGCAAAGGTGTCTGCAACAGGGACAGAAAATTCAGGGAGAACCTTTGCCTCAGGGAAAGACTACTCGGCCCAGCTGGCACAGTCGCGGGCCCTGTCTGAGGACGCCAAGAAACTGTTTTCTGACCTGCAGCTGGGTAGGTCTTTGTGGCCTGTAGTCAGTTTGGGTGTGGTCAGTGTTTCTTTCGTAGTGGATCTGTTCTGATATGTATGTATGTGTGTTTGTTTCTGTGTGTATTGTTTTCCAGTTTGTGTTGTTTGAATCAATGATGACATGTATGTTACTTTCCAGTTTTCAACCTTGTAACAGATTTTGTATTGTCATATTATATAGCTGTGTTGATAAGGCAAATTTAACTGATCAGCGCGCAGTTTGTGATTATATCAACCAATTTACATTATGTGATCTAGATCAGTGCATTTACAGTATGCCAACTAAACCAGTGAATTTATACAATGCACACTAAAACAGTGAATATACAGTATGCCAACTAAACCAGTGACTTTATACAGTGCACACTAAAACAGTGAATATACAGCATGCTAACTAAATCAGTGAATTTACAATACAGTACCTCGATCAGTGAATTACCACTATGCTAACTGTATTTGTGAGTTAAAATGGTAGCTGAATCTGTAAGGTTACTACATGTGAATTTAATCGATAGGTGTACAGCCTGCAAACCAAGTCAGTGAACTGATATTATGCCTCCTAAATATGTGAATTTAGAGTATTCATCTAAGTCTGTGAATTACAGTATGGAAACGAAATCTGTCAGTTTGCAGTATGCTAACTTAATTAATCTATCAATTTACAGTATATCAACTAAATCAGTGAATTTACAGTATGCCGACTTCTCTGTCAATTTACTGTATGCAAAATAAGTCCATTTACACTATGTTGATTAGATCAGAAAACTTAGTTTGCATATGAACTGGGTGAACCTGACTAAATCAGCATATATACAGTGTTTTCGCTGAATCAGTGAATTTCAACCTCTGCCTGCTGCTATGTAAACAACCTTGGTTAAGTTCACACAATGCGAACAAAACGTGCAGACAGAGTATCAGTAAATTGCAAATTGTTTCAGACGGTATTGGTGAATTTGGTACTGTAGAAGTGGTGCCCCCACGCAGTGACACCGCATTGAAAACTGAACAAGAATATTGTTCATGAACTAGGAACTGTGTTAAACCTGGCCCGATTTGGAAAGTATGTGAAGGGGAAAGAAAAATCTGTGATTTTGGCTGTGTGCAAGTAAGATCAGGTACAGATAGACTGATGCTGAAGTTGTAATGTTGCAGAGAACCACGAGAGGACTTCCACAAGGCCTGCCATCAAACGAAAAGCTCCCAAAGGTCGGGACTGTTCATCTTCTCATCTGTACCCCATCTGTCTGTCTGTACCTCCTCCGCCTGTCTGTGCTTTAGCTGTACTTCCACTGTATTGAAGTGCTTTCAGTAATGAAGCTTCTTCTGTCTGTACAATACCTGTACTTCCTCCCTCAATCTCTGTCTGTACCCCCTGTGTGTCTTGATCTGCATGCCCTCTGTCTGTCCCTTGTGCGTGCCTGTTCTGTCTCTGCTTTATCAGTAACTCTTTTTTCTTGTCTGTCATGTGCACAGCATGTGTGAAGGTGTCGTGTGCACATGGTGTTTTGTGTTTTAGATTGAACGTCAGCGGTGTTTGGGTATTGAGAGAAAAGATAAAGTAGAGACAGAAGAGAGATACACACACTATACACAGGAGGTACAGATAGAGTAGAAACAGAAGAGATACACACACACTATACACAGGAGGTACAGATAGAGTAGAAACAGAAGAGATACACACACTATACACAGGAGGTACAGATAGAGTAGAAACAGAAGAGATACACACACTATACACAGGAGGTACAGATAGAGTAGAAACAGAAGAGATACACACAAAATAAGCAGAGAGGACAGAAAAAAGCACAGACGGACAATGTCATGCTTCCTCTGTCTTCATGTCTGTACTTCCTATATATCTGTCCCATATGTCTGTACCTCCTCCGTCCTCACTGTCTGTACTTCCTATATCTGTCCCATATGTCTGTACTTATGTGTCTGTACCTCCTCTGTCCTCACTGTCTGTACTTCCTGTATATCTGTCCCATATGTCTGTGCCTGTATGTCTGTACCTCCTCCATCCTCACTGTCTGTACTTCCTATATATCTGTCCCGTATGTCTGTGCCTATATGTCTGTACCTCCTCCGTCCTCACTGTCTGTACTTCCTATATATCTGTCCCATATGTCTGTGCCTATATGTCTGTACCCCCTCCATCCTCACTGTCTGTACTTCCTATATATCTGTCCCATATGTCTGTACTTATGTGTCTGTACCTCCTCTGTCCTCACTGTCTGTACTTCCTGTATATCTGTCCCCATATGTCTGTGCCCTGTATGTCTGTACCTCCTCCATCCTCACTGTCTGTACTTCCTATATATCTGTCCCGTATGTCTGTGCCTATATGTCTGTACCTCCTCCGTCCTCACTGTCTGTACTTCCTATATATCTGTCCCGTATGTCTGTGCCTATATGTCTGTACCTCTCCGTCCTCACTGTCTGTACTTCCTATATATCTGTCCCATATGTCTGTGCCTATATGTCTGTACCCCCTCCATCCTCACTGTCTGTACTTCCTATATATCTGTCCCATATGTCTGTGCCTGTATGTCTGTACCTCCTCCGTCCTCACTGTCTGTACTTCCTATATCTGTTCTGTATGTCTGTTCTAATGTGTCAGTACTCCTCTCCTCTCTCTCTGTATCCCTTCTGTCTGTATGTCTTCTTGTCTGCTCTTCTTCTTCTGTCTGTTCCACCTCCACCTGTACTTCATGTGTTAGTCTGTTCGCTGCTCTCTGTGTCTGATGGTCTGTCCATACTTCCTCCGTCTGCTGTCTTCTTTGCTCCTCAGCTAAAACTCCCAGGTTTCACCTCTAAGTGAGATTTGGGGGTATGTGGCGGCATTCATTGAATGTGTTTCAGAGGGCATGTGAGGGTCTTTGATTTCAGTGAATGGTTTCTTCATTCCAGCACAAAGCACTGTTTGCCCCCCCCCCCAAGGTCCTTTGAGGTTCTTTCACCAGCTTTTGCATTGCCCATCACAGACAGGACAATCAGTCTCCACACAGGGAGGGAAAGGTGAAAGAAAAGGTGATGCAAGTCACCATGATATGATCGATTGCAGCAATTACATGGAATCAAGTTTCATCGGAGAGGATTAGCAAATTCAGGCTAGCATATCAAGAGAGAATACTCTGTTCAGTTGCTGTCTCAGGATGTAAGTCACAGTGATATGATCGATTGCAAGCAGAGAATACATGCTATCAAGTTTCATCAGAGAGAATGAGCAAACTCAGCCTAGCGTATCAAGAGAGAATGCTGTGCTCAGTGGCTGTCTGGCAGCTCTCCATTTGAAAGCAAAGTTAAGTGGTGATGAAAGTGTCAGGAAAGTGCTTGTTCCAAGACAGGTGGTTTCAAAGAGAGTAAGAAGAAGAAAAAAAAAAAGGAAGAGAAGTTGAAGATGATGAGATGTAGATGTCAACATTCTGAAGAAGCAGATGTTAGAAATCGTGAAGATGATTCTGTAAGACTTGAGGACACTTCTCTTGTTTTTTAACCACACAAAAAAACTATGCTGAATTGAAGCTGAAAATGTTCTGATACAGGATGTTTTGAAATATGTGGAGGTTCTTCAGTCTTTTAACTTTAGTGAGATGAGCACCTAGGAGTCTGGTGGGCGTTAAGGGTAATTGAACAGAATGTTCCCTCACCCACCACCATTCCACCACAGCCCTTATTCCTTCCAGCCCTGTGAATAGAACACTCAGATGCTCGCTATCCTTACACCCTGGTCAGCACCTGTCCACCAACAAATGGAACATCCCACATGTATTTTTTCCGTTACATGCCTCACTTTGCCCAAAAAGAAAAAAAAAAATCCACTACCCTTTAATCGCAGACCTTTTCTCTCTCACAACCAAAATCCAGGTCCAGCAACCGTGAGCAGAGTGGGATTCAAAAAGATGAAGCCCCATTATCCAGGCAACAAAGGCAAGTCAGTGCTGTTATAAAGTGTTTTTCCCTGCCCCCCACAGAGCGAGAGGTGGCGGAGAGAAGTCAGACCCGGTGGAGAAGCAGCAGCGTCACTACGACTCCGAGTCGGTGCGTCAGTTCATGGCCAAGCAGAAGGGCGGAGCGGCAGAAGCAGAAGGAGCGGGCGCGGAAGGCAGAGGAGCAGCAGCGCCAGAAGAGGCAGCAGCTGATGCAGGAGCTCATCACTAAGCAACGTTCTGTCGCCGTGACCACCACCATCAAGGTCATTTTCACTTTTTTTTTTTTTTTTTATTCATTAAATTTTTTTTTAATTCTTAGCCCAAACATGGTCAGGTCAGTCTCTAATTGGAAAAAATCATTTTCAGAACACTTTGAGGGTGGGACAGACAAGCTGCAGTTTCTGATCCTAATGATCTGGTCGCACGCGGAAATGCACATGAACATTGCACGCGCCTTTGTGTGCGGCTGTGAAAGGAGTCCTGTAAAACTTGAACATTGTTCACATGGATAGTTCAGGGTTCCTTCCTGAAACAAAACAAATGAATCCCCAAAAGCAGAATGTCTGTCCCTTATCACAGGTTTTCAAACATGGCTGTAGAGATGAGTCTGGAAACTAGGGATGGTGAGTTGTGTTACAGTAAGCAAGTTGAAAAAGTTTGTGAGCGGTAGGGGAGCAGGAAGGGTCATACTGAAGACGGTGTCGTACAGGTTGTTCACAGAGGTTCTGCTGCAGTTGCTTTGTGGGAGGGAGGTTTTGGGGGTCAGTCCTTCCTCATGGTCTGATTTCCTTTGTCGGTTTCAGCCAAAGCCTCACTGAGCTGAGCAGAAAGGGAAACAATGTGTGGAATCTCTCTCTCTCTCTCTGTGTCTCTCTCTGTCTCTGTCTCTCTCTCTCTCTCTCTCTCTCTCTCTCTCTCTCTATATATATATATATATATATATATATATTTTGTTTTTTTTTGTTTTATATTTTAAAACTGAGAAATAATGTGAGGAACTCTTTAAGTTATGTCTGATGCATATCCATAGATAAGGTGTACTGCAGTGTACATTTACTTGAATATAAAGGTTGGTGGGGAGTTTGTTTTGTTTTTGTTCTGTTGTTTTTTTTTTTTTAAATGATTGAGAAATGATGTGAGGAATGACCCCATTCTGGAGTAGTGTCTGATGTGTAAGGCATAGCATGTGTGTGACCCTGCATAAGGTGTATTGCAGTGTACATTTCCATGGATGTGGAGGGTTTTTTTTATTTCTTTTTGTTGTGCCTTCTTGTTCAATAGTTTTGAATTCCAAATTTTGCCTAAGGTGGGATTAGGGGTGTGTGTGTGTGTGTGTTTTCAGACGAAGAAGGTGAAGCGTTCTGGCAGAGGCAGGCAGACGGTGCTCTTCCCTTCGGAGAGCAGCACAAGACTCAGTCCTACGACCAGCGCATCCGATCCTTGGTAAGGGTCACAGTGGTGCAGTGCTGTGAGCTGAACAGCCAGGGATCCTGACCCTAACTGCAGTGAAGCACAGTCAGTCATCTACACATGTATAGGGCTTCCAGGGATCCTGACCCTAACTGCAGTGAAGCACAGTCAGTCATCTAAACATGCACAGGGCTTCCAGGGATCCTGACCCTAACTGCAGTGAAGCACAGTCAGTCATCTAAACATGCACAGGGCTTCCAGGGATCCTGACCCTAACTGCAGTGAAGCACAGTCAGTCATCTAAACATGCACAGGGCTTCCAGGGATCCTGACCCTAACTGCAGTGAAGCACAGTCAGTCATCTAAACATGCACAGGGCTTCCAGGGATCCTGACCCTAACTGCAATGAAGCACAGTCAGTCATCTAAACATGCACAGGTTTCCAGGGATCCTGACCCAAACTGCAGTGAAGCACAGTCAGTCATCTAAACATGCACAGGGCTTTTCTGAATATAAGACACTGTGGTCTGAATTTGAAAGAAAAAAAAATACCACTGAAAAAAAGAAATGGTAGGAAAACACTGGTATGACCTAATTTGTACTTTTTCCTTTCCCAGGAAATAAAAAGATGTTTGGTCAGTGTACTTTGGCATCACCATGATATTGACACTGACAGTTAACTGTGTTTTGAAATAGACAGATGACCTGCAGCCTGATAGACAAATACTCCCTCATAGATTTGTTTTATTCTTGTACTTTCTCTCACTGAAAGCTTTGGACTGTTTGTCTTGATCGTCCTAAAATTTTCTTTTGAAATTGATGGTGACTTGTGGTCCCATAGATCTGACTGACATCTCAAAAGTCCTCAAATTTATGGGGCAAGTGCGTGTGTGTGTGTGTGTGTTGGAGGGGGAGAGAGTGGATTCAGCTGAGGAAACTGGTATTGAATCAAAAGAAAATGGTGATGACTGTACTCTGAGCTTGTCAAATAAGGCCAGTCTCTTGCTGCAGATCAAGAAGAAGATTTTTGTTCCGGTGCTGGCTGGTTTGTGGTCACACCAGCATGCACATGGACTGGTCATGTGACCCGGACATGGACCCTCTTTCCTCGCTTTGGTGGTTCACGCCATGTCGTTTATTCAGCTCTGGTTGAGGCATTCAGACTTCAGAGCAGGAAATTGGAGGTAGATCAGAATGATGCAGAATCTGAAGGTGAGAGAACTGATTCTCCATCTTGGAGATGAACAATGAAAATAATGCAAAAAATCATGCCCAGAGGAGACAATGGGTCGCAAAGCACATGACCTTCACCTTTGCTCTGACTGGCTGATTGCCTTCACTGTGCAAGTGTGTCTTCTAAGAAGTTGAAAATGTTAAATTCCCAAAACTGGACATGTAATTTATGCCAGCACTTACTTACCTAAGTGATCACATATACTAGAGCAAGAGACCGACGTAGACTTTAGACTGGGAGGAGTGTGTAGTGAGGAGGTAGGGTGGTGAGGATTTGAAGGAAGGTGACTGGGAGGAGTGTGTAGTGAGGAGGTAGGGTGGTGAGGCTTTGAAGGAAGGTGACTGGGAGGAGTGTGTAGTGAGGAGGTAGGGTGGTGAGGCTTTGAAGGAAGGTGACTGGGAGGAGTGTGTAGTGAGGAGGTAGGGTGGTGAGGATTTGAAGGAAGGTGACTGGGAGGAGTGTGTAGTGAGGAGGTAGGGTGGTGAGGCTTTGAAGGAAGGTGACTGGGAGGAGTGTGTAGTGAGGAGGTAGGGTGGTGAGGCTTTGAAGGAAGGTGACTGGGAGGAGTGTGTAGTGAGGAGGTAGGGTGGTGAGGCTTTGAAGGAAGGTGACTGGGAGGAGTGTGTAGTGAGGAGGTAGGGTGGTGAGGCTTTGAAGGAAGGTGACTGGGAGGAGTGTGTAGTGAGGAGGTAGGGTGGTGAGGATTTGAAGGAAGGTGACTGGGAGGAGTGTGTAGTGAGGAGGTAGGGTGGTGAGGCTTTGAAGGAAGGTGACTGGGAGGAGTGTGTAGTGTGAGGAGGTAGGGTGGTGAGGCTTTGAAGGAAGGTGACTGGGAGGAGTGTGTAGTGAGGAGGTAGGGTGGTGAGGCTTTGAAGGAAGGTGACTGGGAGGAGTGTGTAGTGAGGAGGTAGGGTGGTGAGGATTTGAAGGAAGGTGACTGGGAGGAGTGTGTAGTGAGGAGGTAGGGTGGTGAGGATTTGAAGGAAGGTGACTCGGAGGAGTGTGTGTGACAGCTGGGGGAGGAGTCGGACAAGGAGAAACTCGGAGCAGCACGGAGGGATGGAGGTGGAGGACGAGGATGACAACAGCGATGCCGACACGCTGACCGGGGAGAGCGAAGGATCCACCCCCCGTGCCACTGCCCATGGTGCCAGGTCAGGGCTTTTGATTCCACCTCCTTCATTACTGGTGATACTGTAACTGCGTTATTGACCTGTTTGTTATTGCTGCTGATCACATATGATCATTTGTTTATGTTTGTATAATAGTAGTAGTTGCGATATTTTTTTTTTTTTAATTAACCATGCTTTTCTGAATAGACTTTCCACAGAGAAATGTGTATACACATAAGCACGCACTACTGGTTGTGGTAGCAAAACACACATTCATATACATACACAAGTACACACACACATGTACACAGCAATAACACAGGTTCAGATCATACTAGCCAGGCACTGAAGTCTGGACCAACGCTTCCTGTCAATGCTTGGGACAGACATCTGCTAAATTCCCCTACCTCCCTCTTCCCCATCGTGCAACTTTTTTTTGTTTACATAAATGTTTCAGAACTGTTTACCAGTATGATTTCAACATATTTTGTCCACATGATCAGTGAAAATACTATGAACTAAGCAAAAAACAACAAACAAGAAAAAGATCTACACACAAAGTTTTTGAGTGGTAGTCGCACTTCAAGAGTGAAACTATGATGTGATCTCGGTGTGCGAGAGTGACAGCTGTTGTTTACTCTTGTCTGGTCTGGCTTAGTCTGCATTGTTGACAGTGTGCTGATAGTAGGATCAACAGTGAGAACTACAGGCCCATATATATTGACCAAAGAAAAAACAGAGAGAGAGAGAGAGCCGGAGTTTGTCTCAATGTACCAGGTATGACAGAAGGGTGTGGTGGCACACTCCGCTGCCCCATGCTAGGGAGGAGAAAAAAGAATCATCACTCCCACCCACCCTCGGCCCCACTTTTACAAAAACTTGGGAGAATACTTCTCGTGGAAAAGTACACCACAACCATTTTTAGGGTAAACAGGTCTGATATTTATGTTTAAGGCTGGTTGAGCAGATATGTTGTGGCGTACATACATGGACTAATCTGCATGCAGTGAGGCCTCCTTGATGAAAACTCATTATGTGGTAATTATTGTGTTTTGAAGAAACCTATTAAAGAGTTTATACTTAGAGAGTTTTGCTTCCCACTGTGGTATGGGTGGTACTGAAAAATGATAGCCATCAAATGAAAGTTCCATGAAATATAAATAAATGTGGAGTGCATGCCCATATACCTACACAACCTGGTGTATCACCTCACATGTGCACTCATGAAAGGGACACACACACACACACACACACACACACACACACACACAATGCCATCAGACGCTTTGTGGTCAGCAACTAGGTAGCCACTCATTCACTTGCCTTCAAACAGGGCTGCGTTTCATGGCCCTGAGGTTAGAATTCACAGAGCTTGGTGGATGGGACTGTTTCTTCTTTGCCTCTTCTTGCACTTGAGGTGCAGTGGAGATGGTTAGAGTACCTCAGGACTGGTGTGCATGTTAGATAAAGACGTGTGGACTGTTTTTTTTTTGGGAATGGTGAACTTACCTTCTTTTGGAATAAAATGTTGGGAATGTGTCGTGGTAAGTTGTGATGTGAACCAGCTAATCAGTTGCTTGACCTTGCCATGGTCACACCCCCTCATGTGGTCTGGTTTCATCTGCTTTGAAGGTTTACTGTTTTGTTTGTTCATTATCAGTTGATTTATGTATGTAGATAAGTTGATGTATGTTTGTAGAAATTGTTTTGTTCGTTCCTCTTTTGGGATAGGATTTTTTTTCTTGAAGTGACAGCCCTGAAAAGGCTCTGTGTGGCAGCCTGCTCTATAATGAAGTGAACTAATTCAGAGAATTGACAACTCCTCCTCCTTCTCCTTTCAGGGAAGAAAAGACAGAAAGAGCAGCAGTGTTTCGGGCCGCACCTCAGAGCACAACTTTCGCCCACACAACGAACTTCGCCTGGCCGACCCCACCGTGGGTGCCTTCACAACGACATCTGACCCCAACTCGTTACCTACCTCAAATGCCCCTTGTGGCAGCAGACCCATCGAGTTTCAGGGAAGAAACTGAACTTGGACGTGAACACGGTGTTGTCGCGTTTCTCACAGGTGTGTCACCAGCGCCAGGGAAGGGAGGGAGCGATGGGGGTCAGCAGGGGACCGGGGATGTGTGGGGGCAGCGCCACCTCTGGGGACAGGACAAGGCAGGACCGACTTCAGGAGTTGAAGACCTCATCGAGAACCTTACGGTCCAAGATCACCTCTGCCAGTGCCGAGATACACAGGGGAGCAGGTCAGTGGAGTGTGTGTGTCAATGTGTGTGTGAGTGAGTGAGCCATCATACTTAAAGCTTGAAGAATGATTTTTTTCGCAACTTGAAGAAATGTTCTTTCAAGGCTTCGGTTCATATTGTCGTCTTCATATGCATTTTTGGCATCTCTTCACAAGAGCAAGATGATGCCATGTACCCTTTGTGTCTGTCACTGTCTCCCTCCCTGTGTGTTTATCTGTCTCTGCCCCTTTTTTCTTCTGGCTGTCCCACCCTCTCTGCTCTGTCTTCACACTCTCCTACACTTCTCTCTTTCTCATACCATCTCCCACCCTCTCTCTTTAACCCCTCTCTCCCTTCACAGTTTTTTCCCTCTCTCCATGTCTGTCCCCTTTGTTCTACCTCCCTTTGTTTTCTCTCTCTTGCCCTCTCTCTTCAGTGTGTCTGTCCTCTTTGTTCTACCTCCCTTTGTTTTCTCTCTCTTGCCCTCTCTTTCAGTGTGTCTGTCCCCTTTGTTCTACCTCCCTTTGTTTTCTCTCTCTTGCCCTCTCTTTCAATGTGTCTGTCCCCTTTGTTCTACCTCCCTTTGTTTTCTCTCTCTTCTTTCAGTGTGTCTGTCCCCTTTGTTCTACCTCCCTTTGTTTTCTCTCTCTTGCCCTCTCTTTCAGTGTGTCTGTCCCTTTGTTCTACCTCCCTTTGTTTTCTCTCTCTTGCCCTCTCTTTCAGTGTGTCTGTCCTCTTTGTTCTACCTCCCTTTGTTTTCTCTCTCTTGCCCTCTCTTTCAGTGTGTCTGTCCCCTTTGTTCTACCTCCCTCCCTTTCTCTCTCTTGCCCTCTCTTTCAATGTGTCTGTCCTCTCTTTGTTCTACCTCCCTTTGTTTTCTCTCTCTTGCCCTCTCTTTCAGTGTGTCTGTCCCCTTTGTTCTACCTCCCTTTGTTTTCTCTCTCTTGCCCTCTCTTTCAGTGTGTCTGTCCCCTTTGTTCTACCTCCCTTTGTTTCTCTCTCTTGCCCTCTCTTTCAGTGTGTCTGTCCCCTTTGTTCTACCTCCCTTTGTTTTCTCTCTCTTGCCCTCTCTTTCAGTGTGTCTGTCCTCTTTGACTACCTCCCTTTGTTTTCTCTCTCTTGCCCCTCTCTTTCAATGTGTCTGTCCCCTTTGTTCTACCTCCCTTTGCTCTCTCACTCTTGCCCTCTCTTTCAGTGTGTCTGTCCCCTTTGTTCTACCTCCCTTTGTTTTTCTCTCTCTTGCCCTCTCACAGTGTTGACCTGCAAAACTGGCTTTCTTCCAGATTGTGTCTTACTGTGGCAGGTTGTTTCACATGTGTTAAAACCAGAGTGGATGCCTGACAGGTGGGCTGAAAAGAGCCATCACCATCATTCCAGCTCACACATACCTACACAAATAGATGTGATCACACATGCACACACACTCACACACACACACACACACACACACACACACACACACACACACACACACACACATTGTACACATTCACACATACACACACACACACACACACACACACACACACACACACACACACACACACACACACACACACACACACACAGATTAAACACACACACACACAGATTGTACACACACACACACACACACACACACACACACACATGTACACACACACAGATTGTACACACAACACACACACACACACACACACACACACACACACACACATGTACACACACAGATTATACACACACACACACACACACACAGACACACACACACACACACACACACACACACGCACACACACACACACACACACACACACACACACATTGTACACACACACAGATTGTACACACACACACACACACACACACACACATACACACACACCGGGTTAGCTGAATGTTTTTGTTGCATAGAAAACCCAGCCAGTGGTGAGAACTCGGAGGCCGAGTTTGTTCCCCGCTATGAGCGCATCGTGGGCTCCAGCGACGACTTCCATGTGTTCACGTCCAACCTACCTGGAGCAGAGACCTCAGCAGCGGTGTTGGCCAGGGCGGCCAGTGCAGAGAGGACCCCAGGGGCCGGGTTCCATCCTCTGCACAGATGCAGCGAGACATCAGTGTGCCTCCGCTATTGCTCCTCTCTCTGCCCCTGTGACTGCTGGGGGTTTGCCTGAGGTGAGTGCTTGTGCACCATCCTCAGGTTAGGGTGTGGCTTACATTGACCAAATGGCCCTTTGTGGTTGGCTGGGCAGTAAGCAACATTATCAAACCTCATTTACCAAATGTCCACCCTCCTCAGAGAGACTTGGGCAGATTTGAGCATTTGTTGAAGACCTCTTGCAAGAGAACTAGAGGGTGCAGACTGATGGTAAGATTTGTTAATTCAGTGGAAATGACAAGGAATTCTTTCCGCCTGACACTGGAAATAGCAAAGCGCTGTGTACATTGTAGACTGGTCCCAGTGTAAATTTTTTTGTTCATTGCAGGGTGAGGAAGCTCCATGGCGCATATCGTATGAAAAACTGGCCTACAGCATGTTGTTACTGAATGTTGGGATGTGTACCATAACAGGGCGCAAACTTGCTGCAGATGTCTTTTTTTTGTTGTTGTTTGGGGTGGGGAGGGGTTGGTTGTTTGTTTTTTTTTTTTTTTAGTTTCTCAGTGTGTCTTCTGCAACCCAAGCAGCTCATCACAGTTCCCTTTATACAGCCCTA
Organism: Conus betulinus; assembly: GCA_016801955.1. Classification (NCBI taxonomy): domain Eukaryota; kingdom Metazoa; phylum Mollusca; class Gastropoda; order Neogastropoda; family Conidae; genus Conus; species Conus betulinus. The sequence continues at coordinate 66,279 of JADBJO010002879.1, forward strand.
CCCAGGTTCAGCACAAATCATTTGGTGCATGGAGACAAAGAAGAGTAATAGCTTCCAGACTGAATGTTCCGATAGACTGTAAAAGTAGATAGAGAAAGTAAATGGATGTAAACAAAGAAAGAGAAGGTAAATGGATGTAAACAAACAAAAAAAAAAAAACCAATGAGCATGAGACAGTGTGTAAAGCTGATGTTAACACAGATGACAGTGTTGAAGAGAGGGTGAAGCAGACAAGGAATGTAACTCCACTGAGGAAGTGAGAAAGAAGAGGAAATTGAGGGGGTGTTCATGCTGAAAGTAGCTATTCACCACTGCAGGCACCCCTCAGTAGAACCAGAAACACACTGTGTTTCCTTGACCTGTTTTGGACAGTAAGAGATGGTGAATCAGAAAAGAAAGAAAACTGGAATCAGTCGACTAGCGGTGTTTGTCTTTCAGAATAGACTGTTGATAGTTTAATGCAGCAGTGCATACCGACATGTAGGTGAGAATGAATTAGATCAACAAAATCAGCTGTACCTGAAAAGGAAAGGGGTGGACAGGGAGTCCGTGTGCCACCTCCAGAGTAGAGCGTTAGTGCAGTGTAGCAATGCATCACAACAACAGGGGAAGTAGATTAGGAATGAAATCTAAAGGGTAAGCCCTGAACTGGTCATCTGTTGGGTGTCTTTCAGAACCTGGATGATGATGACAGCGTGACAGAGACCTCCACGTTCAGCGAGGTGACTGCAGCAGTGGATGACTGGCATGCCGACATGCCGAACTACAAGACCAGTGAGGTGAGGCACCCTAGGTCTCTGTCTGTACAGACACATGTATATCCTTTTTTTTTGTGATAATACAGTGTTTAAACAATGTACAAAATGTTCAAACGATTTTTTATCATCATGTATTTGTGAGGGATATCAAAATTGTGTAACTTACTTTGTCTGCTTCTGCTTTTTTTTTCCTTTTTCTTTTTTTGTCCAGGGTCTCTCAAGCAAAAGGACAGATCACCTGATAATTTGTGATGTGGCATAGAGACATAATCGATCTAAAAGTAAAGAAGCAGGGAGAGTGAAGTAAAATCTCAACTGCTATATGTAAGACTTTCTGTTTTTTTTTAAGTATAGAACCAGGAAAAAATTTTCTCTGTAATTCCATATCGCATGATCTTTCCTGCAAAGCTCAGTTTGATACCCATGTACTTAATTGTATTCCATTTATCCTGTACACGTGATGATATACACAGTTTGGGTCAGAACACCACACAGAGGGCAATTTCTCTTCATATAATGTAAATGTTGTATTGGTCTGTAAGGGGTTGGGGAGGGCAGTTCTCCATGTAATGTAATGTTGTATTGGTCTGTAAGGAGCTGGGGAGGGCAGTTCTTCTCCATACAATGTAATATTGTATTGGTCTGTGAGGAGCTGGGGAGGGCAGTTCTCAATGTCATGTAATGTTGTATTGGTCTGTCAGGGGCTGGGGAGGGCAGTTATCCATGTCATGTAATGTCTTACTGTGTCTTACAGGGGCTGGGGAGGGCAGTTTTCTCCATGTCATGTAATGTCTTACAGGGGCTGGGGAGGGCAGTTCTCCATGTCATGTAATGTCTTACAGGGGCTGGGGAGGGCAGTTCTCCATGTCATGTAATGTCTTACAGGGGCTAGGGAGGAGCAGTTCTCCATGTCATGTAATGTCTTACAGGGGCTGGGAGGGCAGTTCTCCATGTCATGTAATGTCTTACAGGGGCTGGGGAGGGCAGTTCTTCATGTCATGTAATGTCTTACAGGGGCTGGGGAGGGCAGTTCTCCATGTCATGTAATGTCTTACAGGGGCTGGTGAGGGCAGTTCTCCATGTTATGTAATGTCTTACAGGGTCTTACAGGGGCTGGGGAGGGCAGTTCTCCATGTCATCTAATGTCTTACAGGGGCTGGTGAGGGCAGTTCTCCATGTCATGTAATGTCTTACAGGGGCTGGCAGGGGCAGTTCTTCATGTCATGTAATGTCTTACAGGGGCTGGGGAGGGCAGTTCTCCATGTCATGTAATGTCTTACAGGGGCTGGGGAGGGCAGTTCTCCATGTCATGTAATGTCTTACAGGGGCTGGGGAGGGCAGTTCTCCATGTCATGTAATGTCTTACAGGGGCTGGGGAGGGCAGTTCTCCATGTCATGTAATGTCTTACTGTGTCTTACAGGGACTGGGGAGGACTGCACATCGCACAGACGGCAGGGCAGAGACCACGGCTCAGTACACGGCGCCCAAAGCAGGCAGCGGCATGCGATGGGAGGAGCCACACTCTGACCCCCTACAGCGTCCTCAACATCTTCTCCAGGCAGCAGAGATACGGCATGCGAGGTGTGTGTGTGTGTGTGTGTGTGTGTGTGTGTGTGTGCATGGAGTGTGTGTATGTGCATGAGTCTGTGTCTTTGTGCGGGTGTGCATGTGTGTGTGTGTTAGCATGCATGGATTTATTCTGGGTATAGGGCCAGCATTCATCAGTCTAACATGGAAGAGTTGTTTCCCTTGGGTCAGATGAATGCACATTTGTTCCAGATTTGAACATGGTTGGAGAAATGATCTTTTTGGCTTTTCACAGAAAGAAAGACATGTGAAGTCCAGTTTGTTGAAAGGAGGGGGAAAAAATATCAAAGAGCTAGGACACGTGTATCTCAAAACTACCGGAAAATAAAACGAGTTTTAAACACTGAAGATGTTTTGTGACTCATGCTCAGAGTGCATCAGGTAATAATGGCTGATAGAAAGTGGAAGTAGGGACTAAGCTATCAGTGAAGTGTTTTTTCCCATTCTCTCTCTCTCTCTCTCTCTCTCTCTCTCTCTCTCTCTCTCTCTCTCTCTTTCTTTGTATTTCTTTTTTTTCTTTCTTTCAGTCTTGGTGTAAGAAACTTTCAGCTTATCCATTCACCCTCATTGAAATATTTGTTTTCTTAGTCTCTCTCTCTCTCTCTCTCTCTCTCTCTCTCTCTCTCTCTCTGTCTTTCTCTTTCACTCATTCTCTGCATTTGTGTCAGTATGTTAAGCCTCATTCATTCCAACATTTGCTTTGTGAGTTAATACTACTGTTGCCCCTGCTCTGTCCTGCGCCCCCCCCCCCACCCCCACTCCCACCCCCTTTCCACACAGCATACAACGGGTCAGGCACCAGGCCTCAGGACCCCCCTTCCCAGACGGGCAGCGTGCGGCTGAAGGATCCATCCATGGTGTCCAGCCAGCAGGTGACCTTGGGTCGCACTGCTGAAGGTCACCCCATGATGACCACCACCACCTACACCCCGGCTGGAGGCCACCATCCCTGACAGCACCCATACCTCCCAGCGCTCTGGCTCCGCCCGACACCCAGCAGCCAGGTACAGGGGACTCTAGCGGAGGATGGCCTGGGTCGGGTGTAAGGAGGTTAAAAAACAAAGAACTAGGACATGTGTGTCTCAAAATTACCAGAAAATGAAATGAGCTTTAACCATTGAAGATGTTTGTGAACCATCCTCAGTGCTTCACACTTTGCTGTGTGTTTGTGGATTTCAGTGAAATGGGAAATTGCTGGGCAAAAAAAACAAAAAAAAAAAAAAAGAAGAAGAAGAAAATTTCCATTGAAGGCGGTAGAGGGGACGGTGGATTCCATGGAGTGGGGTCGCTTTTTTTTGTTTGTTTGTTTGTTTTTGTATGCTAGTAGGTGAGGCTGACTTGGTGAGATTTCATGAAAACTTGTGTATGTAAACGATTAGTTTTTTGTTTCACCTACCTAGTAGCAGATGAAAGAGTGTGACAGCTTTGTTGCAACTTGCATCAGGGAGACTGAGAAAGTGAAGGAGGTCAACAGAAGCTGTAACATCATGTTGTCCTGGTTGTGTGGGTGGACTGAAAAATGGACAAAGCATCACTCAGTGCTCAGATGGTTGTCACCTTGCACCGTTCTGAACGGAAGTTTGAATGTTTGGAAGGACCTGGTGGAAGAAAGGGGAGGAGGAAGAAGGGGGTGGGGGGCATGCATAGGGATCCCCCTTAGAATGTCAGGAATGGGTGTCCTCCTCAGGGGGAGCCCTGCTGAGTGGGGATTGTTCTTCCTTACACCACATCGGCTGTGCCCGTGCTTCGCACATTCACTGTGGTGTGAAGGGACCTACCTTGTACATTCAGGAAGGGTCTGAGTGGCGTGCCTCACACATTCTCTGTCTTATCTTTGCTCTGCAATGCAGTAGATCAAGCACTTAACCTGTGATCTAAAATGGCATGCCTTATGCGTGTTCATGGCCTGATATGGCATACCTTTACACACCTACGTTTGGTCTGGAACGACATACTTCACTCACACTCACATTAGGTCTGAAATTAAACTTTTCATTCATGATGTGAATCAGTGTATTTTCTATATCGGTCACTGGAGGTTCAGAAAGGAAGGACAGTTTGACCTTTCAGTCACCTTTGGCTTTTGTGTCGGTCTGTGTGGTCAGTCAGAGGACAGGTCGGAGAGGGTCAACCAGAGTTCGCATCCTTCCAGGGTCCACTCCATGTCCGAAGACACCCAGTCCCTGGAGAGGTGGGTGATCAAAGCTCTGTGATGTGTGTGTGTGTGAGGAAGGGAAGGGAGAAGGTGAAGGATATGGGGGGGGGGGCATGTATAGAGGTGACACAGATGTGTATGTTTAGTGTGTGTATGCTGTAGGATAATACTGTGTGGTGTAAGCATGTGCGTCTGTGTGAGATATGGGGAACATGGATGTGATTGAGAGGCAGGGTGGGATGTATTTGGGAGGGAGAGAGGGGTCGTGGGTCTGTGTGGTGCAAATATTTGTTTATGTTGTTTTGTGTATGAAATGAATATGTTCGTGAAGGAGTTTGATAGGGTTTTTTTTTTTTTCATATATCTTGATGCACATTTGAGGGAAGAGCAGGACAGGAAGAACACAGGGAAGGTCTTATCACCTATATTAGGGCTGTTGAGGATACATTCTGACTCTTTAGCTCAGCACCGCAGCATGACATGATTTTACCTACAGTACAGCCAGAGACTGTGCCTACTGTACCGCCCAAAGTGAGTAACAGACTGTTCCAATTTCATGGCACAGTGAGGAGGAAGAGGAGGACACGCCCAAAGCAGTGTCCAGTCGCCAGATGTCCAGGAAATCAGGAGCTAGCTTCAAGCGACAGATGTCGGACACGGGACAGGAGACAGACGTCTCTCAGCTCAGTGAAGACGAACTCTCGGGTTTCTGTCAGGGTAGGTAATTTCTCACTTGGAATTTTGCCAGTCTGCCCAGTCAGTGTGTGATTCTTATGTGGGGGTTTTTGGGAGGTGGGTAGAGAGGGGGATGTTTCATACGAATTTGAAAAAATTGTTTTATAATGCTCCGCTGAAAAATGTAGACAAACGAATCACATGACAAAACGCGATACATTTTGACCTCTTAGGTCTTCTTCAAGCAAGATTCACAACACTCAGGACGAAAGAAAATAAACGAGCTATCACTTAGCTTCATCGAATTCAGTGCAAGATGGGCGTTGAAAATGAACGAGTGATCATTTAATTTCATCCAATTCGGTGCAAGATGGGCAGAGCCTTATAAATAATTTTTCAGGTTTGTATAGATTTTCGCCTACAGTCACCTCACTTTGCAAGTAGATTTAACTTTACATATGAAGTCTCACCATGAAAAACATGGAACATCTCATAAGAAAGTCAAACTTGGTCTGATGTCTGTTCTTGCATCTATTCTGTTTTCTTCAGGAGAGGGTGGGGAAGGGGAGGGGGTCCTCTAATCCGCCAAATGTTTCATTATCCAGCAGAACAGATCACTTTTCCAGCACACCTTAGGAAACGTTCCTCACCCCCACTCCACCCCCAATTCTTGTGCAGACCTATGACCGCCCCATCGTGGACACGTCCCAACACGAGGGAGGGGACATGCGCATGTCTCCAGGCGCCCTGGAGCGGCAGATGGCCGCCGAGCTGGCCCGCCTGGAGAGTCTGGAAGATTCCCTCCGCCAGCTGTCCAGCGCCGAGAGGACACGCGCCGTGGCCCTGGCCCAGCAGGAGACCGTGTCCGTGGCGCAGGTGTTGAAGGTGAGCATGGGGGACAGGTGTTGAAGGTGAGCATGGGGACAGGTGTTGAAGGTGAGCATGGGGACAGGTGTTGAAGGTGAGCATGGGGACAGGTGTTGAAGGTGAGCATGGGGACAGGTGGTGAAGGTGAGCATGGGACAGGATGAAGGTGAGCATGGGGACAGGTGTTGAAGGTGAGCATGGGGACAGGTGGTGAAGGTGAGCATGGGGACAGGTGTTGAAGGTGAGCATGGGGAGGGTGTTGAAGGTGAGCATGGGGACAGGTGTTGAAGGTGAGCATGGGGACAGGTGGTGAAAGGTGAGCATGGGGACAGGTGTTGAAGGTGAGCATGGGGACAGGTGTGAAGGTGAAGTGTTGAAGGTGAGCATGGGGGGGACAGGTGAAGGTGAGCATGACAGGTGGTGAAGGTGAGCATGGGGACAGGGTGAAGGTGAGCATGGGGACAGGGTTGAAGGTGAGCATGGGGACAGGTGGTGAAGGTGAGGTGAGCATGGGGTGAGGGTGGTGAAGGTGAGCATGGGGACAGGGTGAAGGTGAGCATGGGGACAGGGTGAAGGTGAGCATGGGGACAGGTGTTGAAGGTTAGCATGGGGACAGGTGGTGAAGGTGAGCCTGGGGACAGGGTGAAGGTGAGCATGGGGACAGGGTGAAGGTGAGCATGGGGACAGGGTGAAGGTGAGCATGGGGACAGGGTGTTGAAGGTGAGCATGGGGACAGGGTGAAGGTGAGCATGGGGACAGGGTGAAGGTGAGCATGGGGACAGGGTGAAGGTGAGCATGGGGACAGGTGGTGAAGGTGAACATGGGGACAGGGTGAAGGTGAGCATGGGGACAGGTGTTGAAGGTGAGCATGGGGACAGGGTGAAGGTGACAGGGGGACAGGTGGTGAAGGTGAGCATGGGGACAGGTGGTGAAGGTGAGCATGGGGACAGGGTGAAGGTGAGCATGGGGACAGGGTGAAGGTGAGCATGGGGACAGGGGAAGGTGAGCATGGGGACAGGTTGAAGGTGAGCATGGGGACAGGTGTTGAAGGTGAGCATGGGGACAGGATGAAGGTGAGCATGGGGACAGGGTGAAGGTGAGCATGGGGACAGGGTGAAGGTGAGCATGGGGACAGGGTGAAGGTGAGCATGGGGACAGGGTGAAGGTGAGCATGGGGACAGGGTGAAGGTGAGCATGGGGACAGGTGTTGAAGGTGAGCATGGGGACAGGTGTTGAAGGTGAGCATGGGGACAGGTGTTGAAGGTGAGCATGGGGACAGGTGTTGAAGGTGAGCATGGGGACAGGGTGAAGGTGAGCATGGGGACAGGTGTTGAAGGTGAGCATGGGGACAGGTGTTGAGGTGAGCATGGGGACAGGTGGTGAAGGTGAGCATGGGGACAGGTGGTGAAGGTGAGCATGGGGACAGGTGGTGAAGGTGAGCATGGGGACAGGGTGAAGGTGAGCATGGGGACAGGGTGAAGGTGAGCATGGGGACAGGGTGAAGGTGAGCATGGGGACAGGTGTTGAAGGTGAGCATGGGGACAGGTGTTGAAGGTGAGCATGGGAGCAGGGTGAAGGTGAGCATGGGGACAGGGTGAAGGTGAGCATGGGGACAGGTGTTGAAGGTGAGCATGGGGACAGGTGTTGAAGGTGAGCATGGGGACAGGGTTGAAGGTGAGCATGGGGACAGGGTGAAGGTGAGCATGGGGACAGGGTGAAGGTGAGCATGGGGACAGGGTGAAGGTGAGCATGGGGACATGGGTGAAGGTGAGCATGGGGACAGGGTGTGAAGGTGAGCATGGACACAGTGGTGAAGGTGAGCATGGGGACAGGGTGAAGGTGAGCATGGGGACAGGGGACAGTGAGCATGGGACAGGGTGAAGGTGAGCATGGGGACAGGTGTTGAAGGTGAGCATGGGGACAGGGTGAAGGTGAGCATGGGGACAGGTGTTGAAGGTGAGCATGGGGACAGGGTGAAGGTGATGGGGACAGGGGTGAAGGTGAGCATGGGGACAGGGTGAAGGTGAGCATGGGGACAGGGTGAAGGTGAGCATGGGGGGACAGGGTGAAGGTGAGCATGGGGACAGGGGTGAAGGTGAACATGGGGACAGGGTGAAGGTGAGCATGGGACAGGTGGTGAAGGTGAGCATGGGGGGATGAAGGTGAGCATGGGGGACAGGTGGTGAAGGTGAGCATGGGGACAGGGTGAAGGTGAGCATGGGGACAGGGGTGAAGGTGAGCATGGGGACAGGTGTTGAAGGTGAGCATGGGGACAGGTGTTGAAGGTGAGCATGGGGACAGGGTGAAGGTGAGCATGGGGACAGGTGTTGAAGGTGAGCATGGGGACAGGGTGAAGGTGAGCATGGGGACAGGGTGAAGGTGAGCATGGGGACAGGTGGTGAAGGTGAGCATGGGGACAGGGTGAAGGTGAGCATGGGGACAGGGTGAAGGTGAGCATGGGGACAGGGTGAAGGTGAGCATGGGGACAGGGTGAAGGTGAGCATGGGGACAGGGGTGAAGGTGAGCATGGGGACAGGTGTTGAGGTGAGCATGGGGACAGGGGTTGAAGGTGAGCATGGGGACAGGGTGAAGGTGAGCATGGGGACAGGTGTTGAAGGTGAGCATGGGGACAGGGTGAAGGTGAGCATGGGACAGGGTGAAGGTGAGCATGGGGACAGGGTGAAGGTGAGCATGGGGACAGGGTGAAGGTGAGCATGGGGACAGGTGGTGAAGGTGAGCATGGGGACAGGGGTGAAGGTGAGCATGGGGACAGGTGGTGAAGTGAGCATGGGGACAGGTGGTGAAGGTGAGCATGGGGACAGGTGGTGAAGGTGAGCATGGGGACAGGTGGTGAAGGTGAGCATGGGGACAGGGTGAAGGTGAGCATGGGGACAGGTGGTGAAGGTGAGCATGGGGACAGGTGTGAAGGTGAGCATGGGGACAGTGTTGAAGGTGAGCATGGGGACAGGTGTTGAAGGTGAGCATGGGGACAGGTGTTGAAGGTGAGCATGGGGACAGGTGTTGAAGGTGAGCATGGGGACAGGGTGAAGGTGAGCATGGGGGAGCAGGTGAGCATGGGGACAGGTGTTGAAGGTGAGCATGGGGACAGGTGTTGAAGGTGAGCATGGGGACAGGGTTGAAGGTGAGCATGGGGACAGGATGAAGGTGAGCATGGGGACAGGTGTTGAAGGTGAGCATGGGGACAGGTGTTGAAGGTGAGCATGGGGACAGGGTGAAGGTGAGCATGGGGACAGGTGTTGAAGGTGAGCATGGGGACAGGGTGAAGGTGAGCATGGGGACAGGTGTTGAAGGTGAGCATGGGGACAGGGTGAAGGTGAGCATGGGGACAGGGTGAAGGTGAGCATGGGGACAGTGTTGAAGGTGAGCATGGGGACAGGTGTTGAAGGTGAGCATGGGGACAGGTGTTGAAGGTGAGCATGGGGACAGGGTGAAGGTGAGCATGGGGACAGGATGAAGGTGAGCATGGGGACAGGGTGAAGGTGCTCTGGGTAAGCATGGGGACAGGTGCTGAAGGTGAGCGTGGAGAGAGGGAGCAAGATGAACTTGGGGACAGGGCTCAGGTGACAGGTATGACAAAGCATCCATCAGGTCAGGTCAAATGAGAATCACTTTACGATCTCAAAACCAGAAAGTACGACCAGGTGAAACAGTTAGAACGCACACACCAGGTGACAGTACATGAAGTAATCCATGAACAGTTCTCTGAAACAAATCACCAGACACTGCACCCCCTTCACTCAGCCTGCAGGCATAGGTCCCAAGGGTGTTTGACAACAGTAGGACACTTGCCTTGGATGTTTAAGAGAATACTAAACATTTAACATTAAACATTACACTGCACCCCCATCACTCAGCCTGCAGGCATAGGTCCCAAGGTGTTTGACAACAGTGGGACACTTGCCTTGGATGTTTAAGAGAATACTAAACATTTAACATTAAACATTACACTGCACCCCCATCACTCAGCCTGCAGGCATAGGTCCCAAGGTGTTTGACAACAGTAGGACACTTGCTTGGATGTTTAAGAGAATACTAAACATTTAACATTAAACAATACACTGCACCCCATCACTCAACTGCAGGCATAGGTCCCAAGGTGTTTGACAACAGTAGGACACTTGCCTTGGATGTTTAAGAGAATACTAAACATTTAACATTAAACATTACACTGCACCCCCATCACTCAGCCTGCAGGCATAGGTCCCAAGGTGTTTGACAACAGTGGGACACTTGCCTTGGATGTTTAAGAGAATACTAAACATTTAACATTAAACAATACAAGACGATGAAGCAATATATCAAAAAAAGGATTACAATAAACATACAGTAAACATGCAAGATATGTAAAACAAACAGCTTTAAGATCCTGAAAGTGACGGAGAGGAATTGAAGCATAGTCATTTTAAGCATAAAGGATTGAAAAAAAAGTTTCAAGATGTTTCAGACCATTCAAATAGGATGTTACTGAGTAGGTCCTGTCACGGTGTAACCGGGTTCCACTGAGGGTGTATCACAGCTTAGATTACCTTGTAACAAAGGTCAGGTGGAATGTAACAGTGTGTAGCTGAAGATATGAAATCAGGTGACAGTATAACAAAGGTCAGGTAGGAGTGTAACATTGTGTAGCTTAAGACATAGAATCAGGTGACCCTGTAACAAAGGTCAGGTGGGAGTGTAACAATGTGTAGCTGAAGATGTGAAATCAGGTGACCCTGTAACAAAGGTCAGGTGGGAATGTAACAGTGTGTAGCTGAAGATGTGAAAGCAGGTGACAGTATAACAAAGGTCAGGTGGGAGTATACAAAATGTGTAACTGAAGATGTGAAAGCAGGTGAGCATGTAACAAATGCCACAGATGTCCTCAACACTCTGCACATACTTGCCGTTACATGCTGAGGTCATCTAGCCTGAAATCATGGAAAACATATCCCTTAGCTAAACATTAGCATTGGTTCAGCTCTGCCACCCTCCCCTTCCTTCCCATGTGTTTAGAATCTTCCCATCATGCCTGATTTTTAGCACCACCAAGGAACTATTTTAAACCGTACTGATCATCAGGTACATGATATGTTGCTCGTTGAGTCTCTTTCCTCTCTCTTCTTTTCTTAGCTGCAACACCAAGATTCATCATTTATGAGATTTTTTCACATATGATCATTTTAAACCGCCCTGTGAAGGTAGCCATGATCAGTCTTTGAGGATGATGTCTAGAGACGATGTCAGAGTGCATGTGCTTTATTTTCATGTCCTCCATCCCACAGGCGTCTGCATGATGACCTGTTATTTTCCAAAGGTAGGATAGGGTCTACTGTGCATGCAAGAGTTTTCTGTTGCCCAGTTTAAAGTTGCGCTAAGGGGTTAGGAGGGGACTGGAATCTGCACATTCATATTTTTAGATGGAAAAGGATCATTCCTGACTGGGTTGTCTTGTGTGGGAATCTACCCCAGTCCTTGGAGTAGGGATTTGAAGCTGTCCCCATTGGGCCAACAAGACCCCTTGCACGGCAGGTAGTCAGGAGTGATGGAAAGACTGAAGTGTGCATGACGGCTCCGTGAGAATGGTGCAGCACAGACACCATGACTGTTGCTGACCAGTATATCTGTGACAGACTTTCTGGCAGTAGGTAGTTTGTTAGGAGTGGTTGAAGTGTATGTGACCATGCAGTGAGAATGGCGCAGCACAAACACCATGACTATAGTACAGGTCTGTGACGGTCCTGTTGGCAGGTAGTTAGTCAGGAGTGATTGAAAGACTGAAGTGTGTGACGATGCAGGGAGAATGGCGCAGCACACATACCATGACTATGGTACAGGTCTGTGACGGTCCTGTTGGCAGGTAGTTAGTCAGGAGTGATTGAAAGACTGAAGTGTGTGACGATGCAGTGAGAATGGCACAGCACAAACACCATGACTATAGTACAGGTCTGTGACGGTCCTGTTGGCAGGTAGTTAGTCAGGAGTGATTGAAAGACTGAAGTGTGTGACGATGCAGTGAGAATGGCGCAGCACAAACACCATGACTATAGTACAGGGTCTGTGACGGTCCTGTTGGCAGGTAGTTAGTCAGCAGTGATTGAAAGACTGAAGTGTGTGACGATGCAGTGAGAATGGCGCAGCACAAACACCATGACTATGGTACAAGTCTGTAAGTGTTTTTCCTGGCGGCAGGCGCGGCAGCAGGCCCACAGCGCGGAGCTGCGGTCCTTACAGCTACAGGTCCAGGAGGAGCGGCTAGCGTCGGCGCAGCGCAGCAGCTGCAGCAACAGCTCAACAAGGGAGTGCAGGCCCCTGGTTCGGACATGGCCGCCCTTGTGTCCTCTGCCCGCCAGGAGCAGCGAGGTAGGTGGCACTGTTGTGTGTTGTCGTCAGTACTGCAGTGAGTAGGAAGAGCTGTGGGCGACATGACAGGACTTCTGGCTGTGACAACCATGGTTGGTCCCAGTTAACCTCTCCAGTGATGGTTTAACCAGGAATTGCTGCTACAGGGGCGGGATTTTTCCTCGGATCCGCAGATTTCCGCGGTAGATCCTTGTTCATTCTGCGTAACAGCGTGTCAGTTCCACAGGAACGATCTGTGATTCATGTCTTCAAAAACATCAGGTGTCATTTGTCCACAAACTATTTGAAATTCTTAAACGGCTTGGATTCGCAGTTAATTTGGTAACTTTTTCCTTCCAATTTTGTGATCTTCAAAATGGCGATACGTCAAAGAGATGTCATTTCATGCAGAGAAAATGTTTCCTGCGACCAGTTCTTAGAAGAACAAGTGAAAGGGTGGGACTGGTTGGAGAGTAAGAGATGATGAAGTGATAGGCCAGTTCATAGCCAAACTGAATGCCTGTGGCCTTGCTTACAGTACACTTGGGAGCTGGACATCTTGCATTCATTTTGTGTGCCATTAGGTTGAAAAGGAACTCCTCTCATCTACACTTGCTCCAAGTTGTGAAAGACAGTAAGTATTGTTGATTTTTATAGCTTTTTGTGTTAAAAAAATGTTGGCTTTTTTCCAGTAAAAATTTGTTAATTTCAGTCTCAAAATGCACCAGATTGCACAGAATTGAATGTAGCAACCCAAGATTTTCGGGGGTGCATGCCCCTGAACCCCCCTAGACTGTTTCCTGTTTTTATCCTTTATGGAGAGTCCCAGCCCTGAGCTAAGACATGCGTGGCAAAAGTGGAGTAATGAAATGTTTCCAGGGGTCGGTATATTTTGCTGAGACTTGCTGCTGAATAGGAGGATAGGTTGCATCAGAACAGAAAAGAAAAAAATGTGTATGCATTGATATGTAAGAAGTGTGTGCATCAATCCAAAAGCCAGATCCATAGCTTTGACTGCAGTGGCAGTGTTTACATCAGTAAGCTTCTGTCACATCACATTAAGCCTACATCATACTCTTTTGCTCTGACAGTGATTCAAAGATGCCTGCTCTTCATTCTCTGAAAAGACGGTCAGCCATCATTAAATCATTCATGATCTAAGATCTCATAATACTACCATGAGGACAACCTGACAATCATCAACATTTTCCTCTCTACATGATCTAAGATCTGATAATACCACCATGAGGAAAACCTGACAATGATCAACATTTTCCTTTTCAACAAAAGAGCGAAACCAAAGCACTGACAGTGTGGAAAATGTACAATGTACAAGGTTAATAGATCCAGAGAAAATGTCACCTACCCTGGAGCCCCATTTCAATGTACTTATGTCATATGTTGATACTGGTTATCACTTCTCTAGGACCAGCTCTGGCACTGGTTGTTGAGTGATGGCACAGGGTCGTCAGTGTTGAGACCAGCTGGCAAGATTCCTAGCACCATTGCCAATGTTGACTCCATGCCACCGGACATCTGCCATGATCAGTGAAATGCCATTCACCTGGTATCTGCCATTGACAGTGATTGTCTGTTCAATTCCCAGTGAAATGCCATTCACCTGGTATCTGCCATTGGCAGTGATTGTTCAGTTCCTAGTGAAATGCCATTCACCTGGTGTCTGCCATTGACAGTGATTGTCTGTTCAGTTCCCAGTGAAATGCCCATCACCTGGTATCTGCCATTGGCAGTGATTGTCTGTTCAATTCCCAGTGAAATGCCATTCACCTGGTATCTGCCATTGGCAGTGATTGTCTGTTCAATTCCCAGTGAAATGCCATTCACCTGGTATCTGCCATTGGCAGTGATTGTTCAGTTCCCAGTGAAATGCCATTCACCTGGAGTCTGCCATTGACAATGATTGTTCAATTCCCAGTGAAATTCCATTCACCAGGTATCTGCCATGATCAGTGAAATGCCATTCACCAGGTATCTGTCATGATCAGTGAAATGCCATTCACCTGGTATCTGCCATGATCAGTGAAATGCCATTCACCTGGTATGTGCCATGATCAGTGAAATGCCATTCACCTGGTATCTGCCATGAAGATTGATCGTCGTTTAATTCCAGGTGAAACGCCATTCACAAGGTATCTGGCATTGACAATGATGGTCTGTTTAATTCCAAGTGAAATGCTGTTCACCTGGTATCTGCCATGAAAAGTGATCATCTGTTTAATTCCCAGTCAGATGCCATTCACCTGGTATCTGCCATTGACAGTGATGGTCTGTTTAGTTCCCAGTGAAATGCCATTCACCTGGTATCTGCCATGGACAGTGATGGTCTGTTTGATTCCCATACAGGTCCTTGTGGAAGCTTTGAGCATAAAGCCTGAAGGTAACAGTGGTTGCAGAAGTGGCAGTCATTTACAGGGGACTGCATTTGAGCCTTAAAAAGTTTTGAAATATTAGTTTTGAGCTGATGTCAGATGTGAGTTTGAATGACAGCGATAAGTGATTGTTCAGCAGTTGTGGATAGTTCAGTGCTTTAGGCACCTCTGAATTGATGATGATGGCTTAGGCAGCAGCGTAAAGTGTACAGATGCATCTGCACTGGCTGGCCATGTTAGTGGGAGTGTGTGGGTTAACCAAGGAGCTGCCAGAGCCTACTATTATGTACTGGAAACATGTCCCCCCCTACTGTACTGTGTAGAATGGTGTTGGATAAGGGGGCGTGGAGAAACATGTCCACCCCTACTGTACTGTGTAGAATGGTGTTGGATAGGAGGCATGGAGAAACATGTCCACCCCTATTGTACTGTGTAGAATGGTGTTGGATAGGGGGGGTGTGGTGAGAAAAATGTCCACCCCTACTGTACTGTGTAGAATGGTGTTGGATAGGAGGCATGGAGAAACATGTCCACCCCTATTGTACTGTGTAGAATGGTGTTTTGGATAGGGGGTGTGTGGAGAAACATGTCCACCCCTACTGTACTGTGTAGAATGGTGTTGGATAGGGGGGTGTGTGGAGAAACATGTCCACCCCCACCCCTACTGTACTGTGTAGAATGGTGTTGGATAGGGGGGGGGGGGGGGGGGGGGGGGGGGGGGGGGGGGGGGGGGAGAAACATGTCCACCCCTACTGTACTGTGTAGAATGGTGTTGGATAGGGAGGTGTGGGGAAACATGTCCACCCCCACAGTACTGTGTAGAATGGTGTTGGATAGGGAGGTGTGGGGAAACATGTCCACCCCTACTGTACTGTGTAGAATGGTGTTGGATAGGGGGGGGGGGGGGGGGGAGGTATGGAGAAACATGTCCACCCCCTATTGTACTGTGTAGAATGGTGTTGGATAGGGAGGTGTGGAGAAACATGTCCACCCCTACTGTACTGTGTAGAATGGTGTTGGATAGGGGGGTGTGGAGAAACATGTCCACCCCTATTGTACTGTGTAGAAATGGTGTTGGATAGGGGGGTGTGGAGAAACATGTCCACCCCTACTGTACTGTGTAGAATGGTGTTGGATAGGGGGGTGGGGGTGGAGAAACATGTCCACCCCTACTGTACTGTGTAGAATGGTGTGGATATGGGGGGGATACTGTACTGGGGGGGGGGGGGGGGGGGGGGGGGTGGAGAAACATGTCCACCCCTACTGTACTGTGTAGAATGGTGTTGGATAGGGGGGGGGGGGGGGGGTGGAGAAACATGTCCACCCCTACTGTACTGTGTAGAATGGTGTTGGATAGGGGGGGGGGGGGGGGGGGGGGGGGGGGGGGGGGGGTGGAGAAACATGTCCACCCCTACTGTACTGTGTAGAATGGTGTTGGATAGGGGGGGGGGGGGGGGGTGGAGAAACATGTCCACCCCTACTGTACTGTGTAGAATGGTGTTGGATAGGGGGGGGGGGGGGGGGGGGGAGAAACATGTCCACCCCTACTGTACTGTGTAGAATGGTGTCCAACCCGGGGGGGGTTGGGGGAATGTGTAGAAAAACATGTCCACCCCTACTGTACTGTGTAGAATGGTGTTGGGGGGGGGGGGGGGGGGGGGGGGGGTGGAGAAACATGTCCACCCTACTGTACTGTGTAGTGGTGTTGGGGGGGGGGGGGGGGGGGGGGGGGGGGTGGAGAAACATGTCCACCCCTACTGTACTGTGTAGAATGTGTGGATTGGGGGGGGGGGGGGGGGGGGGGGGGTGGAGAAACATGTCCACCCCTACTGTACTGTGTAGAATGGTGTTGGATAGGGGGGTGGGGGGGGGTGGGGGAAAAACATGTCCACCCCTACTGTACTGTGTAGAATGGTGTTGGATAGGGGGGGGGGGGGGGGGGGGGGGTGGAGAAACATGTCCACCCCTACTGTACTGTGTAGAATGGATGGGGGGGGGGGGGGGGGGTGGAGAAACATGTCCACCCCTACTGTAATGGTGTTGGATGGGTGTGGGGGGGGGGTGGAGAAACATGTCCACCCCTACTGTACTGTGTAGAATGGTGTTGGAATGGGGGGGGTGGAGAAACATGTCCACCCCTACTGTACTGTGTAGAATGGGTGTTGGAGGGGGGTGTGTGGAGAAACATGTCCACCCCTACTGTACTGTGTAGAATGGTGTTGGATAGGGGGGGGTGGGGGGGGGGGGGGAGAAACATGTCCACCCTTACTGTACTGTGTAGAATGGTGTTGGATAGGGGGTGTGTGTGGAGAAACATGTCCACCCCTACTGTACTGTGTAGAATGGGTTGGATAGGGGGGGGGGGGGGGGGGGGGGGGTTGGAGAAACATGTCCACCCCTACTGTACTGTGTAGAATGGTGTTGGATAGGGGGGGGGGGGGGTGGAGAAACATGTCCACCCCTACTACTGTGTAGAATGTGTTGGATAGGGAGGTGTGGAGAAACATGTCCACCCCTACTGTACTGTGTAGAATGGTGTTGGATAGGGGGTGTGTGGAGAAACATGTCCACCCCTACTGTACTGTGTAGAATGGTGTTGGATAGGGAGGTGTGGAGAAACATGTCCACCCCTATTGTACTGTGTAGAATGGTGTTGGATAGGGAGGTGTGGAGAAACATGTCCACCCCTATTGTACTGTGTAGAATGGTGTTGGATAGGGAGGTGTGGAGAAACATGTCCACCCCTATTGTACTGTGTAGAATGGTGTTGGATAGGGGGGCGTGGAGAAACATGTCCACCCCTACTGTACTGTGTAGAATGGTGTTGGATAGAAAGTCAAGCAGAGAAAGCAACACGTGCTAGGAAGGGTTTTGGTGCTTAATAACTGGTGGGAGAAGAGGTTGTTGTCTGTCAGAGTAGGTGTGGACTTGCTGTCTGACATTGTCCTGTCTGGTGTTTCTTTTCTGTAAGGTGCAGAGAATCAGCCTGAAGCATTTATATCTGAATGCTTGGCCGGTGATGTGTGTTGTGTGTTGCTCTCTAACCTGCAGTCCACTGCCGTACAGCACAATAACAGACTGCATTTTAGATAGTGTGGCGCTAGTCGCAAAGCTTCACTGATGGTCTGTGCCCCGTCCAGGTAACAGGCAGCTGTTGGAGCAAGCAGAGAACCGCCGACCTGACGCCAAGGGCACCTCCACATCCCTGACTCGCTCACAAGGCCGCGAGGACACCGAGTACTCCGAGACTTTCACCTCCATGCGTGACACCAAGCCGTCTTCCAGTCATGTGGTGTCGCGCTCCTCCGTCACTGCCACACCCTCTTCGAGATCAAGGTCAGGAGTGTGCTGAACGGGAGAATTTGTGTGTTTGTTGGCTGAAGTATTTTGGACATCCTCTATGGTGATGAAAGCATGAGGGTATGTGATGGATATAGTGACTTTTCACTCTCAACATTCTAAAAGTATGTGATGGATATAGTGACTTTTCACTCTCAACATTCTAAAAGTATGTGATGGGATATAGTGACTTTTCACTCTCAACATTCTAAAAGTATGTGATGGATTTAGTGACTTTTCACTCTCAGCATTCTAAAAGTATGTGATGGATTTAGTGACTTTTCACTCTCAAACACACTGTAAGATCATGGTCAAGGTTTGGGGGTTTTTTTGGTACTGATTGGTTGGATGGAAGGCATTGCTAGTAACAGTGGTGTTACAGTATTGGGTTCATCCTCCAGGCCATCAGCTGTTCAGTCTGAGTTTAAGGAGGGGGGGGGGGGGGGGGGGGTATGGAGACTGGTCTGTTGTGGAGGCTTCTTCATTTGAGGGCAACATGGAGACAGGTCTGTAGGGAGAGGTTTCCTTGTAAGAGGGGCAACATGGACACAGGTCTGTAGGGAGAGGTTTCCTTGTAAGAGGGGCAACATGGAGACAGGTCTGTAGGGAGAGGTTTCCTTGTAAGAGGGGCAACATGGACACAGGTCTGTAGGGAGAGGTTTCCTTGTAAGAGGGGCAACATGGACACAGGTCTGTAGGGAGAGAGGTTTCCTTGTAAGAGGGGCAACATGGACACAGGTCTGTCGGGAGAGGTTTCCTTGTAAGAGGGGCAACATGGACACAGGTCTATAGGGAGAGGTTGGTTTCCTTGTAAGAGGGGCAACATGGAGACAGGTCTGTAGGGAGAGGTTTCCTTGTAAGAGGGGCAACATGGACACGGGTCTGTAGGGAGAGGTTGGTTTCCTTGTAAGAGGGGCAACATGGAGATGGGTCTGTAGGGAGAGGTTTCCTTGTAAGAGGGGCAACATGGAGACAGGTCTGTAGGGAGAGGTTTCCTTGTAAGAGGGGCAACATGGACACAGGTCTGTCGGGAGAGGTTTCCTTGTAAGAGGGGCAACATGGACACAGGTCTGTAGGGAGAGGTTGGTTTCCTTGTAAGGGGGTCGGTTGGGGTTTCCTTGTAAGAGGGGCAACATGGAGACAGGTCTGTAGGGAGAGGTTTCCTTGTAAGAGGGGCAACATGAGACAGGTCTGTAGGGAGAGGTTGGTTTCCTTGTGTAAGAGGGGCAACATGGAGACAGGTCTGTCTGGGGGAGAGGTTTCCTTGTAAGAGGGGCAACATGGCGACAGGTCTGTAGGGAGAGGTTGGTTTCCTTGTAAGAGGGGCAACATGGAGACAGGTCTGTAGGGAGAGGTTTCCTTGTAAGAGGGGCAACATGGAGACAGGTCTTTAGGGAGAGGTTGGTTTCCTTGTAAGAGGGGCAACATGGAGACAGGTCTGTAGGCAACATGGAGGCAGATCTACAGAGATAGGTGTCCTTGTGTGAAGGGCAGAGATAGGTGTCCTGTGTGAAGGACAGAGATAGGCGTCCTTGTGTGAAGGGCAGAGATAGGTGTCCTGTGTGAAGGACAGAGATAGGCGTCCTTGTGTGAAGGGCAGAGATAGGTGTCCTTGTGTGAAGGGCAGAGATAGGTGTCCTGTGTGAAGGGCAGTACAGAGAAAGGTCTGTAGGTAGTGGTGTCTTTTTAAGAGGGACAAGGAAGATTGCATGTGCATACCAAAAAAAATGTCCATGTTTCTGCCGATGTTTGCTGTTTGGTATATCACACTGAGTGAATAGCATGCCCAACTGATAGCTAGGTTAGGGAGCTATGTAAATCAATTAGCAGGTCTGACTGTCTGTGTGTCCAGGTCCTCTGCTTCTGTCAAGACGGCTAAAGACTCCTCTGCCTCCATTAAAACGGCCAACGACTCTGAACTCTCCATCAAGACGGCAGAGGATGCCACAACTTCTGTCAAGACAGCGGAAGATTCCACCGATTCCATCAAGACGGCAGAAGACTCCCAGGCTGACTCGGACTCCTCCATCAAAACTGCCAGCGACTCAGAACGTCCCAGGGCAGAGGCACGTTCAATAACTGAGGATGTGCCTGGTGAGTAGAGGTGGAGGTGGTGGTGGTGGTGGTGGTGGTGGTGTGACATGTAGGGCAAAGATCGGCTGTGAAGGTAGTTCTTTTTTGTATCATTGTGTTGCAGTGTCTAATTTTAAAAAATGATTAAAAATATAAATACTACCTTTTGGTACAATGAATTATTTTTCCTATACTTTGCATATAATGAAGTACTGAAAAAAAGGAACAAAACCCAGGTTCATATGGCTATTTTCTCACAAAAAAAATAAAATGTCCAATTTGAAGGTGAACATGACTAAAAAATTTACAGGCCCGGTATTTTAAAGTCAAAGAAACAGTTCTGAAATGTTTCTAAACACTACACACATATCCAGAAGACCCACAAGACAGTCTACTGCAGAAGTTCTGCATGAAACTGTGCAAAGCAATGTCCTTTACACAGATGGGCCTTGCAAATTGAGCACCCCATAACAGTTTCTTTCTTTGCTGTGGCCGCTTGGCTGACGACGCCCCATCTTCATGCACTGCACACAGCTCTTCTTGCGACCTGGCATGCGAATTATCAAGTGCTCAGTTGGGTCAGTGACAGCACGCCCCAGTAAAGTTGGCTGCATGGTCATTTGCCGCTTGGTGATGACACTGCCGCGCACCAACCCCTCAAAGACAGAAAGCCTGAAGTACAGCGGATCCTGGATCCGCTTGGACCTGGGTCTAGGGGAGTTGGTCTTGCAGAAAATGATGAAGGAGTTGATCAGGCTGCTCTGGACAAAAAACCAAAACAAATATCTCCACCATTTCCTGCAGGACCGACCCACAGGGTAGTAGGCCCGGTGCTGGTCATGGAGATCCCCCCGCCCCATGTTTTTTGTTGTAGGTGATGACGGGCTGTGGGACAGGCACTTCTTCTTCACGCTTGCCTGCAATCAAAGCAGACTAATTTTGAGTCTTTTGTTTGGGATTAAAAAGAAACATTGAAATATATCAGGTTTTTTTTTTTTTATATCAAATTTAGAAAGTAAATAAAAAGAAATACACTACAAAGAAAAATGAAAGGAATACATAAAAAAAAAAAAACCACTTACCTACATACCTACTTTATAGGGCAGAGGTGCTCCTGTTTGAAGGTAAGTTGTTTTCTATCCAGATGGAAACTGTAGTGATAATACAAGACTGAAATGTTCACTCACCTTTACCAGTCTGACGAAGTGCTTTTCCCATCACTGGATCGACGTTGGTGGAGAGGACAGCAATGGTGCGCTTGTCTTGCCAAAGTGTAGCCACCATCGACCCCTGCTGCCGGAACTTGACCTCCCCTTTCTTCATCTTCTGGCCTTTCTTCCCCTTTCCTGACTTGCTGACTGTCAGGTCATCAGGCCAGCCTTTACGATTCATGCGGATGGTGCCACATGAACGCGTCTTGTGGGGCCAGAAGCTCATCAGCCAGGGCGACGGATGTGAAGAAGTTGTCATGGTAGAAGTGGTGCCCCTTCTCCATGTACTTCTTCCCCACAGTCATCACCACATGGTGTCCAAGACCACCTGCAATAAAATATATACTAAATCAAACTATCAATGTCAGTGTGTTGCTGTTTTAAAATTGGTGTAATTTTCTTCTTATAGAAAGAAAGGGAGACAAGAGAATCTGGCAGTGTGTGAAATGTTTGTACGTACATGGAATAATAATACTGGTTTTGTTAGATAATACTTGGTCAGCAATCAAACCTCTGTATTTTAAAAAAAAACAAAAAAAAAAAAAAGGAAGATAATACAAGCAAAATGATTGTACATTTACATGAAAAAAGACATTTCCAGTCAGTCCTGTCTTAGTGTCTAATAAAAAAAAGTATTTCACGTTCTTCCATTCCTCTACCCTTCACTCCACCCCTACTCACACCCCATCTCATCCCTCCCACCCATTGTCCCCATTCACAAAAAAGTTAAAACATAACTTGGCTTTTTAAAAAAAAAAAAATTTATAAATGAAACACTAACCTTTCAATGGTTGTTGTGCCTTGCCAGTGTACACATCAAAATCCAGCAAGTAGCCAGACGTGGGATCTGCACTGCACCAGATCTTGATCCCCCATGGTGTAGGCTTGGACTTCATGTATTGCTTGAAGTAAAGTCGCCCGTTGAATTTCACCATGGCCTCATCAATGCTGATAGCCCGCCCAGGTTTGTACAGCTCCCCACACTTTGCCTTGAAAGCATCAAGAACTGGGCGCACTTTGAAAAGAGGGTCATGGTTGGCATGTCCTCTGGGGCAGAATTTTGACCTGTCATTGAGATGAAAATACTGGCCAATTTTCTCAAACCTAGTTCTTGACATGAGACCAGATATACAAGGCACATTCAGCTTGTCATCACTTGACCAGTAGTTGTCTTGCCGGGGCAGAATGTGAATACCCATCATGATGTTGATTGCAAGATACAGCTTGATGTCGCTCAGTGTGACTGGCTGCCATTTTGGATCCGCCTTCTTTTCTTGCTGCACTTGAGTAGCATACAAATTCGTTTGATCTACAATGTTTTCCAGGACGGAATCCGAAAAAAAAAAAAAGAGAAAAGTACTCCAGGGGACTTGCACCAACAGCTAGGTTGTGCACAACACCAACATTTTCTTTAAAATCATCGACTGAAACATTGCCTAAAGGATCTTGCCAATTTCGCTTTGGGAGGTCAGGCAGTCGATCCACACTTGACCCATTTTCATCGTCACTTTCTTCACTCTCACTTTCGAATTCGGCAGCGACTGCTTCAAAATCAATATCCAGGTCACTTTCAACTTTCAGCTGGATCAACTTTCACAAGTTCTTCGCGTGAAAAACCCTCAAACTCTTCTCCATCGTCGTCGGAATCGTAGTTGAGCATGCGCCATAACTCTTCGTCGGACATCAAACTCATTTCGGAATTTTTTGAAAATTCGTAGCTCTGGTAAAACACAACCGATCTTGACCTAGTAAATTGCAAATGGCGCGGAAAGAAGTGCTGCAATCGAAGCTCTCTCGCTCTCGCGAGAGTCTCGTTTATGTAAACAATTTTATGGAAGAAAGTTTTTAATGAAATTTCCAGTGTGTTTCAAAAGGTGTGATTTAATGAGAGTGTGTGTGTGTGTGTGTGTGTGTGTGTGAGTGTGTGTGTGTGTGTGTGTGTGTGTGATGACCTGAGAGTTGACGTCAAGGTGGTGACAGCCCTGAAATGGCCCTTTGCAGTCGGTTGGGCCAGAAACAACACTCTCTCTCTCTCCCTAAGACCAGTAGAGGTCTGTGCCCTTCTCACTCCCTGTTGTTGGTCATTCTTCATGTGTGTGTGGCAGAGGGAGACTACTCCTTGTCATTCGAGGAGTCAGAGGATGAGTCATCCCGACAGGGACCCTCCTCCAGCTCCCATCGCAGAGAGGCCCGGCATCGCAAGGCGGCCAAGCCCCCGCTGAGCGAAGAAAGTGAGTGGTCCTCTCTGTCTTCATGGCACAGTCAAACTGCACAGTACAGGTTTCAAAAGGTTGAGTCGTGCAGTCACATGTTCTTCTCTATTTCATCACTATCAGTTGTTGAGTGTTTTCAGTTGCTCAGTTAAAAAAAAAAAGAAAAAAAAAAAGGCTTTCCTGTCCAAGTGAGTGCCTTAGACCTGCTCAGTACAGATATGCCCTTGCCCAAAATCAAAGAAAATACAGACAGAGCTGAGCTTGAAGCTGCTTATCAGTGATTGTAAACCCACCCTCTGATCTTTCTCAGATCTCCTTCAAGCCAGTGCATACCAATAAGTGAGTCCACAGTTTAGCCTGCACACCTTTTCCCAAAGCAGTAAGGTGGGAGGGGAGAGTCTTAGTGCTTGAACAGGTAAGTAAATATCTAAAAATTTAGTTGGAAAATTCATTCCATACTTATCAGTCCAAACAAGAGCTAGATTACTGGAAAGGTAGGAGGAAGCAACATACACTTGACATAAGGTGCTTGTTTGTCGCAGTACTAAAGTTTTCATTCACAGAGGACAAAGTATTGAATATGATAAGCTGGTAGCTTTACTTTCAGTCACACTAAGATCAGGGTCTGACGTGTCCTGGTCCTTCATCCAGTGTTCCTCATTCCCACACAGAGAGCTCGCTGCGGGGTCACAGACCTGACCTCCATTTACGGGGGGGGAGAGAACTCCTTCAACCGCTTCACCATTGACATCGTGCGCAACATCATGCGGGAGGAGGAGATGCGGGCCCAGTACCAGGAGTCGCTGCTGCTGCGGATCCGGGCCAAGGCGCTGCGGGAGAAGACCAAGGCACAGCTGTCCCTGGTGAGGCAGGAGAGGCAGCAGTGGCAGGAGAAGGGCCAGGGGGACAGCACCCAGGTGCAGGAGACACAGCGAGAGCTCCGGAAGCTGGCCGACAAAGAGAAGGCCATCTTGAAGGAGCAGGAGGAGCATAAGGTGGGTGAGCATTGGTCACCGCCCGGGGGACTGTGCATGGGCATTTTGTCTGTGTGGATGTTGGTATCTGTGAACATGCTGTATGCATTTTTCCATGTTTGCTGGCATATGGGTTAGTGTTGGTTGATCTACAAAGTTTATGTCGTTCAGGAATGCTCCAAAATTCTCAAGAAAATTCTCAGATGGGGAAGGTGGGGGGTGGCAGTGTCTTCTAGAGATGGCAATTTCAGCATACAGAACAGTTCTCTCAGTCAAAAAAGGGGAGGATAGGGGGAAGTCTGACCAGATGTTGGACAAATGTTCGTCAACACGGCTGAATTTAGTTTCCAAGTGTGATGCAGATGATACCATTCAGAGCTGCATTGAAGTGGTTTTGTTTGGCCGTCAGTTTGCCTTCAAAACTGCAAAACGGTGACTCTCCATTGGTTCTTGGCAAAATTGCAGCTTGGACTGAGACAGTACACTCTTCCTCCCTGTCAAGTCTCCATTCTTGAGCTCTCTCATTCCTTCCATCATTCGCTTCACTGGACCCTTCTGTTGGGTCCCCATTTCTCCTGAGGTCTCGTTCTCCACCTAGATGATGCCCTCCACCCCCTCCCCCTCTCCTCCCCATCTCTTCTCTCTCTCTCTCACTCTCTCTTTCTACCCACCCCCCTTCCCCAATGAAAGAACTGCTAAGACTTAATTAAATCCAGTGCCAGCATATTTTGTACTTTCAGTTCCACTTCCTACTAGACTGCAGTGGAATTTGTACCTTCTCCCAAAGTACTGCAGACTGTGCCATTTACAGTAACCAGCAAGGCTGTTGTGAAGAAAAGCAGAAAGAACAGGCTGATAGAGAGTGGACTGACATCAGAACTTGATTGTCCCGCATAGTGTGTTGGTCAGAGATGCAAGTCTTCTAGATTAAACAAGAAATCAGGATTAGGTAAATTATGAAAACTTTGTGTAAAAAAAAGAAATTGTCTGACACCTCAGCTCATTCTGTGCTTCTGGTCGCTAACCACTGTGTAAAGGTTGGCGTTCTTTCGCTTGATTTACATTAACATGTTTATCATTACAGTGAATGCACAGTGTCAGTAATGTGTCAGTCTTGCAATGTTTTGACTCAAAACAAAACCAAAAAATCATGGACGAGGAAAGACACTTGCAACGAAAAATCCTGTTTTGTGCTTCCCATGCGAGACAGCCATAGATATTGGTTCGCTTCTGAAACCTGAGAACCCAGAATCCAGAGTAAAGTGGGTTGTGAACATTTGGCAAAAAGAAAACATTTGGACATCCTGCAGCAGTTTTCTGGTAATCCCTTGCTAACAGACTACTGTGATAAAGACGAGGGGGTCTGTCTCTCTCACTGTCCTGCCTGCATGTGTTGTCAGGCGGAGATTGAGCGGATGTTCAAGACAGAGCAGCTGGCCAGGGAACACAGGCAGAGCTTGCTGAAACAGCATGAGCAGATCGCCAAGATGCAGGAGGAGGTAAGGCCTTCCTCTCTCAGACCAGTTCTGTCTGTCAGTGGTAAGTGGGTTAAGTGTTGAAACATTATCGTATAATTTGCAGAGACCAAAAGAAATCAAGATCTTGGAAATGATCACTGATTAGAATTTGCTAGGGCAGGATGAAAGGGAGGTGTTTTTTACATTTTGTTTCCTCCTTCCTGGATATTACTGTTACAGTAATTACCAGTGTAGCCAACCATTCCATGCTTCTCTCTCTCTCTCTCTCTCTCTCTCTCTCTCTCTCTCACACACACACACACACACACACACACACACATACACAAAGTCACTCTCATTTATTGTTTTGTCACTGAAAGCATTCTGTTGTCCCATGTTGTGTATCCAGTCATTGTCCCCAGATAGATCATGTCTCTCTGAACAAATATATGACCATGAACAGAAGATGATGCCTCCGAACAGATGTTGTGATCATAAACAGATCATTATCTCAAAAACAGATGATGTTGTCACCAAACAGATGTTGGAGGTCATGTTGTCAGTGTTCTCGTCATTGTTGACAGACGCGGGAGAAGATGCACCAGCTGCAGGGACGTCTGGGGCGACCGGCCGAAGTGCACACTGAAGACGACACCAGCATGGTCAGTAGGAGTCACTGTCAGTGTCAGGGGGCTGGTCTGGAACTGGAACTGGATAGTAGGCCAAGAACACACTTTATGACGATCAGGAACACACTTTATGATGACCAGGAACACACTTTATAATGACCAGAGCACACTTCGTGATAACCAGGAACACACTTATGACGATCAGGAACACACTTTATGATGACCAGGAAACACACTTCATGATGACCAGAGCACACTTCATGATGATGACCAGGAGCACACTTCATGATGATGACCAGGAGCACACTTTATGATGACCAGGAGCACACACTTCATGATGACCAGGAGCACACTTTATGATGACCAGGAGCACACTTCATGATGACCAGGAACACACTTCATGATGACCAGGAACACACTTTATCTGATAGACAGTCAGCAGTCAGTCAAACAGTCAGGTGTTCTCTCTGTTACAGTGTCAACACACACAGTCAGTGACACGGTCAACTTGAACTGCCAGTCACACAGTTAGTCAAACCACTGGCATGCACAGTCAGTTAAACAGTCAAGACCTAAAGTCTGTTAAACAGTCAACACACAAAGTCAACACACAGTTTAACAGTTGACACACACACAGTTCAACAGTCGACACACACAGTTTAACAGTCGACACACAGTTTAACAGTCGACACACACACTTTAACCTTCAACACACACAAACGGTGGACTCTCACAGAAAGTACTGTTAGTGAACAGTTCACACACACACCGTAAGTTTAACAGTAGACACACACAAAAAGTACTGTCAGTGAAACAATTCACACACACACTGTAAGTTTAATAGAGAACACACACAGTGGATACACACAGAAAGTACTGTCAGTGTGAAACAATTTCACACACACTCTGTAGTTTTGCTCTGACGGTGTCACACAGGCGCATGACTTTATGTTACTACTGCTTCGGCTGCACACTTGCTAACAAAAGAAAACACACAACAAGCAGGGCAGGGGTGCGTAGGGTTTTTCCCGGGAGGGGATGGGCGTGGCCAGGTGGAGACAGCGGAGCCAGGATTCTGCTCTGTTACAGGAAGCGTGCTGTTGGTTCTGCTGTGACCCGTGTGTAAATGTGATTAGAATATCTTCCCTATTTTTGGTGGGTTTTTTTTTTTTTCAACAATTTCTTTCTGTATTTGTTCCTCGGCTAGAAATTGCAGGTTCACCATCAGTGAGATTTTTGCCTAAGCGACTGCTTTTAATCCCACTTAAATTCCGTCTTGATACAACACTTAGAGGGCATATGTTTTATTTTCATGTCATTCATCCTACCAGGACACAATCGTCATCTCCACTTCGAAAAGTGGAGTAGGATTTCTGTGCTTGCAAGATTTCAAGTGCATGGGACCTGGGATTAAACTCTCACGGGAAAGAAGAGGTGGGATGGGATGTGGAGGCTGCACAACTGTGAACTCTGAAGAGAACTTGCCTCCCAACATGGCTGTCTCTGGTCGGGATTGACGTGCGAGACCCTGAAGTAAAGGCTTGAAGCCTTACTAGTTGGGCCAGCAGGCCCAACTATGTTGTTGCAATGGAGTTCTGTTCATTGTCATACGGTGAGTTTGGGGCTGAGTCAGGCTGGTGGTGTCCATTTGTCTCCAGATGAACTAGCTGAAAGTCCTACAGCTGGATAGCCTGTCCTGGTCATGACACAGTGGTCTGAGCACAGAGCCGCCCTGGGCACTGACGCCACAGCAGCAGTCCTCCCAGTCATGCCGTGTCGACACCACCCCCCCTTGTCTGTTGTGGTCCACTAGCTGAAGCAGTTTGCCTGGACATTGTGTTTTGGGGTCAGCAGAAGAGAGGTTCAGGTGATCTAGGAGGATCAGTGATGCCTGTCCATGTTGATCAGGTTGGCCACAGGGGAGACAACTGCTGCAGCTTCATTGTGGCTGTGCAAGGCCTGGCAGGGGAGAGACAACTGGGCAGCTTCATTATTGTGGGTAGGCAGTTGGTCACAGGGAGACAACTGGTGCAGCTTCATTGTGGCTGTGGCCCTGTAAGGCAGTTGGTCACAGGGGAGACAACTGGTGCAGCCTCCATCATGGCAGTGACCTTGTGGCCCTGGTGGTCTGTGACCATCGATTAGGGAACATCAGCTTGACAGCATGAGCTTAGAGGACCCACCATGAAAGTGGAGGCATTGTGAACAGCTTGTTCCAAGAAACGGGAGGAGGGCGGTGGATGAACTCAGGGGTGTCTTACAGCAGAGTGGCAATCCAGGTCTCTGCTGTTGTGAAGAGGCAGACATGTATTTTCAGTACAGGATTCACTTTAACCAGTTATTGCTGGTATTTTACTGGCACAGATTACAAAAGAAAAAAAAAAAAACAGACATACATTTCAACCACCAGAAATGTGTACTGATTGATTTTTGTTTCACCAGTACTGGCACAGATTACACAAAAAAAAAAAAAAAACAGACATACATTTCTACCACCAGAAATGTGTACTGATTGAATTTTTGACCAGATCATGGCAGTTGGAAAATGGAGTGCAGTGTTGGAAGAATTTGATGTTTACTGATTGCTATAAAAAGGCCACTGGTTGTGTTTGACCATTTGCTTTTGCTGTTTGCCCAGCTAGTCTTAAAATTGATAGTGTGATCAGTGGTCAGATTTCAGGTTATGTGGATCACAGAGGATTTCGGTTGTATATCCAGGATGTTGTTTTTGTTCAAGTATGGAAGAAAAGATAGTGTGGATGCCTTGTGGAGTGTGATTTCAGTTGGGATGTTGGAGTTTTGTCAGTCCTACTGCGGATCTGTTAGGTGATACAATCAGTGTTCAATTAACTATTGATAGTTAATTGTTATTAGGATAAAAGCTGAAGAACAATAGTTCATTGTCGTGGGGAGAGCTGAAAAACAGTAGCTCAGTGTTGTTGGGGGAGAAGCTCAGGAAGAGTAGTTCATATCTTGTTGGGGGAAGCAGAAGAACAATGATCAATGATTGTTTGGAGAAAGCTCAGAGGGTAGGAACCATTGTAATTTTTTATTGTTGATTTAAAGCTAAAGAAGTATAGTTCATTAATGTTTAAGGAATAAACGTTTTTATGTCCAAAGGTGGAAGACTTGTCCGATGCCAGCGACATTTCCTATGCCAAAGGTGAGTTCAGACCTTGCTGAGAGGAAGTGTGAATGTGCTCTTTATTTTTGCTTGGAAATAAGAAGAGAAACAGAGAGGAACAGCAGCAGAAAGTCAAAGCAACAGACTGAAAGGGTTTCTGTGGAGTAGCAGCAGTTACATGGTAAACAGCCAACACTTCAACAAGGATATTACAGTGATGTTGTGTGTAGTAGTGATATTGCTTGACTCTTTACCTCTTCTTTATTCTCCCAGTCCACCTGTCAGCCATTGCCAGTAACTCATAGCTCCGCCCATCAAGGGAGACAGCAAATTTCATTTCTGTAGTGGTATTTGGGAAAGATGGAGCATTTGAATGTTGTGTGTGGATTCTTCAGCTCCAATTCCTACAGATATCTTTATCAGTGGACTTCAGTTCATACCACAGAAAACAATATCTTTTCAGTTCCCCACCTTGAATGGAGTGTGACAGGTGACAGGTATTTTTTAATTTTTTGAATGCTGCACAACAGATTCCATCTTCTTACCAAATTGAACCTGAAATGGTTAGGCAATTAGCTGTTGAACTGTAGCAGAGTCTGACAGAAAAGTTCTCACAGTGTTCCTTTTCTGCCAGATTCCAAGTCCGACTCAGAGATGACGCAGCACAAAACCAAGACCAAGGGAGACAAACAGAAAATGGAGAAACAGCAGAAGATCCGCCTGGACCAGAAGTAAGAGCATGTCTTTGTGAGGGGAAGACTGTGGTTTTTCCGTGCAAGGATGGGCGGTTTATGTCCAAGTTTGTAAAGGATGTGGGGGTTGGGTTTTTTTTTTTTTTTTTTTTTTTTGTTTTCTGTACAAACTTGGCATGAAGTTAAGTTTCAAATGCTTGCCATTAAGAACAGGCTCTAGATCTTGATACGTTGAGAAATGTTTTAAAATAATCCAAACTGTTTTGTGTGTGTGTGTTACGAACAGTTTCTAATCTCTTGCTCTTCTTTGCAGGCAAATCTTACTCATGACCCTTACGTTGGAACTGAAAGGAGTGGTATCCTCCTGCATGCATGTTTCTTGTGTGTTGTTGTTGTTGTTGTTCAGAAGTAATGGTACAGCTGTCAGTAGTCACTGTGGAGAGAGAGAATTCAAAGGCAGTTTTCATGTCATATGCTGGGCTCCCTTTTTTGTTTTTGTTATTGTGTTTTTATTTCAATGAAAGTGGAAAAACTGCAAGTAAAATACAAATAGTCAACAAAAAGTGAAAGGTACTCCACTTGATGTTTTTGTACCTTTTTTAATACAAATTTCAAATAACCTCTGGCAAAGGTTGAAGAGAGAAAGTTAATGTTGTCATGGTGAAGGTTGTAGAGGGCAGGTTAATGTTGTCATTGGTGAAAGCTTGTAAAGAGCAAGCTAATGTCTTGGTGAAGGTTTTAGAGGGCAAGCTAATGTTGTCATGGTGAAGGTTGAAGAGGACAAACTACTGTTGTCATGGTGAAGGTTGTAGAGGGCAAGCTAATGTTGTCATAGTGAAGGTTGAAGAGAGAAAGCTAATGTTACTACGGTGAAGGTTGCAGAGGGAAAGTTAATATTGTCATGGGGAAGGTTGAAAAGTGAAAGCTAATGTTGTCACGGAGAAGGAGAAGAGGGAATACTGAAGAAGGGAATACTGTCATGGCGAAGGTTGAAAAGGGAAAGTAATGTCATGGGGAAGGTTGAAAAAAGTAATGTCATGGGAAGGTTTAAAAAGGGGAAGCTAATGTCATGGTGAAGGTTGAAAAGGGGAAGCTAATGTCATGGTGAAGGTTGAAAAGGGGAAGCTAATGTCATGGCAAAGGTTGAAAAGGGGAAGCTAATGTCATGTCATGGTTGAAGGTTGAAAAGGGGAAAAGAAGCTAATGTCATGGGGAAGGTTGAAAAGGGGAAGCTAATGTCATGGGGAAGGTTGAAAAAGGGAAGCTAATGTCATGGTGAAGGTTGAAAAGGGGAAGCTAATGTCATGGGGAAGGTTAAAAAGGGGAAGCTAATGTTCATATGGTGAAAAGGGAAAGCTAATGTTTTCATGGTGAAGGTTGAAAAGGGAAAGCTAATGTGTGGGGGTGAAGGTTTAAGAGGTTAAAAAGCTGAAAGCTAATGTTTTCATAGGGGAGGTTCAAAGGGAAAGCTAATGTGGTGGTGAAGGTTTAAGAGGCAAAGCTGATGTTGTCATAGGGGAGGTTCAAAGGGGAAGCTAATGCTGTCACGGTGACACAAGGTACAGCAGGTACAGCAGGGAAAGCTGATGTTGCCATGGTGACGGCAGGTACCTGACAGTGCGGGAGCAGAAGCTGCTGGAGAGGAAGAAGCAGGCCAGTGAGCTGCTGCGCTGGAAGCAGGACCTGGACGCCGAGGAGGAGAAGGTGCTGCAGCTGGAGCGTACGGCCCTGCAGGCCTGGGAGGGCCGCGTGTCCCACCGTCCCTCCCCCAACAACAGCCCCGCCTCCCCCGACAGGCGAAAAGACCGCGACTTCCGACGAGAGGAGACGGAAAAGAAAGGTGAGGCAGGGGGCAAGGGCAGAAATGCATCGTGAGATCAAGTCTGATCTTTGAGCCCTGTAATATTTCAGAGCAGACGGGGTTGGGGTCTTAGAGCTGTAGTTTGTTGAGGAGTCCATGTAACCATGGTCCTCTACCCCTGTCAGTCAGCGCCAGAGAGTTGTCAGGCTAGCATACATGTTTTCTCTAAAGCCGTTGCGCCTTGGAGTGACATGTGTGCTCATGAAAGTGGGACTCTTCCTGCTAGCACTGCACTGTGGTGGAGCTCTACAGTCTCTGACACTTCCAGGCAGCTGCATGGAAACCCCAAATCTGTCTTTGGCAGTTATGCTGGGGAAATAGGTCTGAAGACCTTGACCTGCTTTCATAGCATACAGTGTGTACTCAGCATCACCCAGCCCCATCCCACCTCACCCCCCACCCCCTACTTGTATATCTCAGCTCCTCTCTTTTCCTTACCTCTGTGCAAAAAAAAACAGAAGAGGAAGGAAGGGAAAAAGGAAGGAGAGAAGAGTGAAGGAAAAAGAATTTCTCTTTGTGGGAGTAAAATATACTGTTCTGAGTTAAGCAAAGCGGTGACCCGTCCTAGATTTTGAAATTCTTGTTCCAACGTACATTGAATTTCAGGCATGAACGGTTGCTTATTGTCTGCCTGTTACCATCCACTGTGGTGGATGATCCAATTTGTTAGCTTATTTTGAGGTTGGCCTGGTTCATTAGTGGGTCCACAGTGCTGCTTGACACCGTCGCGGGACTATTGGATCTCAAGGTCAGCATCCTTACCTACTTTTCACTACTCTGGCATTAATTTTCGGGACACGCAAGTAGGAGGATCAAAACATTTCTTTCTGCTGTAAGGTTCACAGAATAGCTGTCCAAACTCTCAATGTAACGCATCCCTCACAATACTCTACTTTGAGGAAATGTTCAAATGACGATGGCAGGGGGGAAAACTATACAGGAAGGTGATTGAATCAGGGGAGGTCAGTTTGGGGGATTATGGGTACTGAACCATGTTGGGATAAGGACTTTATCCCGCTCTCTCTATACGTGGTAGTTTGGAACGTGGTGACAGTCCTGAGATAACCTCTGCTGTTGACGGGGACTATAATTTTAATCTTAATCTTAATCTTAATCTCCCTCTCTCTCTCTCTCTCTCTCTTCTCTCTCTCTCTCTCTCTCTCTCTCTAACAAAAAAAAACAATGTTTTTCTCTCAAAGGCCTCTGCTTAACTTTATGTCTATCTCTTTCCATGGGTATGTCTCTTAATAAGCTTATTTTAGGGCATAGTTCACTCCAAGTCAGTGCACCCGCAAGTAGGAGAAAACACTTAAGTTTTCAGGATATACTACACCCCTGAAAGTCGTTTTTGAAAGGGTAGTTATACCTCTGATTATGCTCTCTAGAGGGTTTAAATGATCCCAGAAGTTTTGCTGTCACAGTATTTTAATGAAGGTTTGATGTCCCAGTGATGAAAGTGTTGTCATCTTTTGGGCATAGTTCATAGCAGTAGATGTTTGTATTAACTGTGGCAAAGTTTTAACAGATCGGCAAGTGGTCTTCCTTTTTTAGACAAGTATATTCTTTTCAGCCTTGATGATTTAACGATTCCTCATAATGTTCGTTGGGTAGGGATGGGGGCGATGTCATAGCCCTGATGATTTAACGATTCCTCATAACATTCTTTGGGTAGGGATGAGGGCGATGTCATGGTAGATGGTGTTTTCATGATGGCGTTACTGTTCAGTGACAAAGTTTATTGTTTCATGGAAATGAAAACGCTTGCTTTGCCGTCTTTTCTGTGTAAGAGTGAACTTATTGTTTGAAACAACTTCATTCAGAACCAGTGATGCATGAAAAGGAAAACTTCTGTGATGACGCAGTCAGCTGTAGTTTGCTGAGGGGGGCACACCTCAAACAGAACATTGCAGAGTTTGGCTGAGTTTTGACCTCTTGCAACTCGTGAAGAGAAAGGATGCAGCCAATTTTGATGTGATGCACAGAAGTACTTGTCGGTAAAATTTTGATGCATTCATCCACCCACAGACTGAAATTTGAAAACATATTGATCAGTTTCATTGCATCTATGATGCGCGCATGTGAGGGGGAGGTGAGCCCAGCACGTTGTTGTTGTTGTCGTCGTACCCTGGCTAAAAGACTCCAGGGATCATCCGAAGCACTTGAACACTATGGTACGAATGCATCATCTGGGGATGAGAACATTACGTGTGTGACCGTTTTTGATTACCCTGCCACATGGACAGCCACACTCCGACTTAGGGGATTTTGGAGACTGATGATAATGTTATGCTAGGAGCTTGTCACAACTGAAGACAGTCCCCGCATAACTATGCAGAACATAACAACATTTTGACATAGCCTTGATGTTCTAGCCTATGTCAGTTGGCCTGACACAGCCTTCAGCCAAGGCGGAGCCCAGCAAGTGAAAATGAGGAGTTTGTTTTGACAGGGAAGTTTGAGAAACAGACATACTCTCACAATCCAGTGGGAACCACTAAATATAGTTCACTGAAAGTTGCCTGCCTGGTCTTTTTGTTTAGGCAACACTGTTTAACTGTTCAGTATTTCCTGCTTCTTCTTTTCATGTTTTTCTGTTGTTGTTTATTTGTGCAGTCAAAGCCTCCAGCAACCTTCGCCCTGAGGCTTCTGCCCGATCAGAAAATGCCACCACCCCGCGAACAGCACGCAACGACACGGCAACCACGCCACGCCTCGGTCAGCACAGGATTCCTACACCCCTTTCAGCGGGACAGAAGCCGTGTCCACCCAGATCTCTGCCTCAGAATCAGACAACAAGAAATCGGCCACAGAGAGCTCAACGCCAAGATCTCGGGCACAGAGGACCCAGTCCTCGGAGGTGTCCATCGCAGAGGATGTGCCTGATGGGAGTGAAATCCCCACGCAGGTGGAGTCCAGCCCGGACAAGCGTGTGGACTCGAGCGACGATACCATCATCAACAGCTCGGTCAACGAGGAGGAGGAGACAGAGGTCCGCAGCAAGGGGGGGAAGAAATCGCCCGTGGGTAGGTTGCTTCCTCCGGAAACTCCCCTCTCCCTCAGCCCTGGTCCCGCAAGACGGGCTCCGAGAGCGAGTCAGAAGAGTCCGTGTCACACACAGGTCAGCGTGTTTCGTATCAGGGTGAAGGTCGCGTGGGTGTTGTGCCGTGTGACCTTGATCGCTGTGGTGTTGTGTACGGCAGTGGTGTATGCCTGTACTACCTTTATCACAGTGTGTACCTCTGACAGCGTTTCATCCCTCCCCTGCCTTTTCTGTTGCTGTCATTAGCTTGAGGCTTTTTTTTTAATTTTTCTTTTCTTTTTTTTTTACCAAAATGGATTCTTTGAAAGAGGTGATAGTACAGCTTGAACTGGTGTAATCATATCCTTGTGCATATACCTGTTAATCTGATTTCATTATCTCTGAAACTCGAACTGGTTCACTGCTATTTTCATCTCCGTTTTTCTCATTCTTGTTCATTTCTCCTTTGTGTTCCATTTTGCTTTGTTTTTTTTCTGGGAGCTTTTTTGTATATATTTTTGTGCTTAGTTTTTTTTTGTTTGTTTTGTTTTGTTTTTATTGTGAGAGATGCTAACAAGCGTAATCGCTGAATTGTGGTTTTCCACATTACCTGACAGTTCAGATGAAGAGTGTGAGCACACTTTGGACTGCCTGGTAATACTGATCACTGGCTAGCAAGCCTTTTTAGGCTAATAACTGTGTGGGAAATGGAAATGGAATCTTGAGAAAGAACATCCTGCATCACTGGATAATTCAGACAGGGGAAAAAAACAGCATCAGCTGCCGACTTCATAGATAATTGGAAGAATACCCCGATAATGAATAGCAGTCAGGATACCCTGAATATTGTCTGATTTTACATGGGAAAAGAATCAAATGGAACTAAATTTTCATTCATGTTTTTTGCATGGTGGAGGTAAATAAATAATTGGTTGACAGAAACAAGTTCCAGTGGATATGCTGCGCATATGCGAAAACCCCTCAAACTTCCATTGGAGGAAGAATGGTTTGGGTAAAACAAGGTTCTTTGGACCGAAAGAAAAAAAACAAGAAATTGAAAGTGGTTTTTGCACAATTCAAAGTCAGATAAAGCAGATATCCGTGTCACTGGGATATCATAATTTTGCCTGGTGGAAAGGACGACTGTGCTAGGTCTGCAAAGCCTAAAAGAAACAGGGGAACGACTCTGCCATCAAACATCCAGCGTACTGTCTTGTAGCACCAGCACATTGGACACCATTGCTTTGTTGCTGCATTTTTCACAGCTGCTGCATCATGGCCTGCTGAATTATTACTGATTGATGCCACATCTGCTAGAAATGCACCACATTTTGGTGTCTAAAGTTGTGTGTTTCCCTCAGTGTCAGGGGGCAATAACTCCAACCCTCCAGTTGCGAGGTTGCCCTCCCACCACACCAGGAGCTCTTTAGAGGCCTTTGGACCTCCCCCCCTTTCTTTGTTACACAGTTTGTTTCTGTCAGGCTGGCGGGGGGCAAGAGAATTGTAAGGAGACTTCAAGGTACTTCTGAAAGCGCTGGACATTTCCCTCAGTAGAAAGAGGGGGAGTTCTACAGAAAATGCATGGAAAGAAGATCAGGACGCAAACAGGTTGCAGTATACACTCACACACGTATGTGTGTGTGTGTATATATATATGTATACATGTATGTATACACACACACACATGTGTATGTATATATATATATATATGTACACATACACATATTGACCTTAGAGATTGGATGGTCCTCCACTCTTGCCAGGATCTGAACCGCAGACTTCTCAAACCTCTGAATAGAAAGCTGTCACAGTAACCTCTGTGGATTGATAGTACGATTTCTGCCCTCTCCTGGGTAAAGGGCTTTTTCGACAGCTGCACTTTGACGCTTGCTGTGGGTTTGGCAGATTTAAAATGTCATGTCATTTGATTTGGCCAGTTATAATGTCATGTCATTTGGGTTTGGCCGATTGTAATGTCATGTCATTTGGGTTTGGCCGATTGTAATGTCATGTCATTATGTTTTGCAGACCTGAAATATCATGTCACTTGGGTCACTTTCTGGCTTTCAGTGGTATTGGATCTGGTGTAGGAGTTTCTTCGTATCTGGATGATATATGTATTAAGTCAGAGCAAACCAGATGGGTGCTGGTTGTACAGCTGATCCCTTGGCAGATCAGGCAGTCAGGTCATGTTCAGTCATACCTACCTGAGTCCATCGTATATCTCTTCATGTATTTCCATTACTATCACAGATGTAATTAAAACTGTCCAGTATTATTGGAATCCTCATCATCTCTCTAACGGTAGATAAATTTGTTTATAAGTCCATCATTCATCTCTTGATATTTCTCCAGAACTATCGGAGATGCACAAACAAAAACAACAAAAAAAACCTGTTTGGACTGCACTGTATCCTAATTATCTCAGCAATGATAAAGAAAATGGAGGGGGAAAAAATTCTGGATATGCCCTTTGAACTGAAGTGAATGAAAAATCTTGGATCTGCCCTTGATGATCCCGAATTGAGGGGGAAATCCTGGACTGCCTTTTGACCCAACAGTTGGAAAAAAAGAAAATCATGAATTTGCCCTCTGGACTGGAAGTGAAAAAATTATGGGTCAGCCTTTTGATCTGGAAGTTTCAAAAAAAAAAAGCTTGGATCTTTTTTGATCCAGAAGTGAAAAAGCCTGGATCTGCTTTTTGATCTGGAAGTGAAAAAATCCTGGATCTGTCGTTTGATCTGAAGTGAAAAAAAATATCCTGATGTTCCTTTTGATCTGAAAGTGAAAAAAATCCTGGATGTGCCTTTGATCTGAAAGTGAAAAAAATCCTGAATGTGCCTTTGATCTGAAAGTGAAAAAAAAAAAACCTGGATGTGTCTTTTAATGTGGAAGTAAAAAAAAAAAAGAAAATCCTGGATGCCCCGTTTGATAGGAACCTGCACCCAAATGGAATGGGGTTCACCTGGGGCTGAGCTCCGTCTGTTGACCGGGTTTGTGGTAGTGGGTGGTAGAGGCCTTCACACAATCTTGCTGACAGGGGACCAAGCAGCACACACAGGAGAAAACCCTGACATAGGCAGTAGTGCAAGACAGGTCACACCTCTTGTGTGGTCTGTCACTGTGTATTGTACATAGCCATCTTTCACTCTTTTTCTTCTCTGCTTTCCCAACGCTCTCCTTTCAGGGTATGAGGCTTCTGTATGCCATGTTTGGATTTCCTGATGCTGTCATCAAGATATATGTGTGTGTGTTTGCACTCCAGTTCATTTGTCCTTGTATCTTAAGACTAGCATGTACTGTCTGAACATGTACTGGAACTATGTAATGATGCTCTGGTTTACTGTTGGCTGTGCTCCAGTGACTGTAGCTGTGTTGTTCTGAAACGTGTTGTTCTGCCATTTCTTCGTTCTGTTGGTAAACACATTTAGCTGGCTGGGGGGGAAAAAATCTGTAAGTGATTAGCAATTTCTAACTAAATGTCGGTTTGTAATGTGCCTGTCGAGACAAGCACCAAGGGTACTAGTTGGCATGGACATGTCTGCAATGCTAAAGAAGCCTGAATCCTCCACCCCTCCAATAAATTCCCCCCAATTTTGAATAGAAGAGAAAGGAGCTAAAGCCAGGCTCTGACCATGACGATGACACACCCTCAGTCCCTCTGAATTATCTGCTGTTCTCTTCACACCCCTCTTCTGCTTCTTCTCTTCATCTTCTTTACTGGGATTGAGAACATGGATTTTTTTTTTTTTTTTTGATTTTTGAGGTGTCACAAGTAGATGGGTGAGTGGATGACAGTATCAACCACACTTGATTTGAGGTGTCACAAGTAGATGGGCGAGTTGATGACAGCATCAACTACACTGCCTTAAACATCAAGGCTGTCACGTCTCTCTCAGCTGGAACCAGTCAAAGGTGCTCTGAGATTTCCATCTAGCTGCCCTGACAAAGTCCATGATCTCAGTGTTCGGCCAGAGTGCAGTGCTGATGGAAAAATCTGGTGTTCAAGAGTCTGGAAATCAGCCTTGGAAGGGAAAGTGTGGTGAATGTTGAGAGAGGTATGCAGAGAGGTTGGCCTGATGGGGTGTGGCTGCAGGAGCGGGGAGTCTGGGCCTTGGCATCACCTGTCCTCCAGCTGGGCAACAGTGTGCACTGGACCCCACTCTGTCATTTCAGGCAGATTTGAAGACAGGCAGATCTGAAGGTAGGCAGATCTGAAGGTAGGCAGATCTGAAGACAATTTGAAGATAGGCAGATTTGAGGGTAGGCAGATCTGGAGACAGGCAGATCTGAAGATAGGCAGATTTGAAGATGGGTAGATTTGAAGACAGGTAGATTTGAAGTGCTCTAACTGGACACCTGACTATTCCTTCTCAGCTCATCTGGATGGAGAGGAAGAGAATGGAGGTGCCAACGGAGCAAGGTCAGCGTGAAGGCTCGCTATTCAGTCGTGTTGTTCTTGGTCAGAAATGCAGGGGACAGGCAGACGGTGACAAACCATCAAGACTTCAGTAGGCGGAGCATGAATGTCAGGGCAGGGCATGTGTCTCACTGACTCTGCTGCCCAACACAACGTTAGCAAGAAAGGTCCTTGCAGTCAGATTCAGAGTTACAACACTTGCGTGGAGGTTCTTCTTCATCAGAGGTCAAATAGTCCAGTACAGAGAGAGGGAGAGAAGCCATTCATGTGCCTTACTGTGCTGCCGTTTATCCTGAAAGAAACTGGAAATTAGCTCTCCTAGGAACAGGTTACGGCCAGTGTCTGCCCGTTGGATGGAAAGCCTTGGAAACTTCAGGCAAGAGGCGCCCCTCTCTACCAAGAAAGATGCTGCCCACACATGCAGAGGACATGGAAAGGAACAGACTGAAAGCAAAGTGCCAATGATGAGAGGCTGGAGTCCATCAAGAGGGATCATGCAGAGGGAGGGAAGGAATGTTGCTGTCACATCAGCTACCCTTCTGTTTTTTGTGTTTTCTGGTGGGGCTCGTAAAGGTTGACAGGGATGTCCATGCCAGGTAGGCTAAAGGCACTTGCCTTGAGAGTGAGCATGAGAAAAAAAAATCTCATCTGTATGCAGTTGTCTTGGAGGGAGGGGAGGGGTAATTATATGGAGAAATGCATGAAAATATACAGAAATAAACTGGACAACACAGCCCAGTACATTTTAGAAGGTATGGGCGCTCTCCCTCTCTCTCTCTCTCTCTCTCTCTCTCTCTCTCTCTCTCTCATATTTTCCTTTACACCAGCCTACTTACACCCTTACATGGCACCAACCTTTGCTCCCTATCTTTCTCTGTAACCTTGATATCTTGTCATTTCATCCCCAAGTGCAAATCGTGTAACTTAACATTATTCCATTAGGGACTTTAAGAAAAAAAGAGAGAGAGAGAAAACAAAAAGCTGCATGTCTGTCTGTGTATAAACCTTGTAACTGGGATGAAGAACCTAGGATCGAGTTGATGGGTGTGTTTGTTCCCTTTCTTTTATTTGTTTTGTTCTGCTTTTGTTCATCAGAACATTGTGCAGGTCACAGCTGTATATCTGTATTATCATTGGTGTTTGAAAGAGTTCAGGGTACTCTTTATCATAACTTGTGTTTGCAGTTCATTAACTGTTTAGCGATCAAGATTGTGCTTCTGAAATATTGGTTGCAGTGTACCACATGTTTCAGTGGCGTTAAAATCATGCCATTTTTCTGTGATAATAGAGAATGTTGTGGGGGAGATTTCTCCATGTGGAAGCAGCCCTGAAAATGTCCTGTGTGGTGAGCTTGGTGTATTGAACCCAAACAAAAGACCATTTGGAAGTGCTCATTCCATCCTCCCTGGCTCTTTCCCAGAAACCCAGTCAGACGTGTCAGACTATGAGGCGCGGATACGCCAGCTGAGCGACATGCTGCGGCGGCGGCGCAAAGAAGCGGACATGCTGAAGAAAGAGCGCTCGCGCCGCATGAAGGAGAAACTGCGGGCGCAGGAAGAGTCGCTGAAGAAACAAGTGGAGGTCAGTGTGCAGAGAGGGTTGTTTAGAGTTGTCTCCCCTTGTTGAGCAGGCTTTGAAGTTTCATGCAGCATTGTATTTAGTTTTGTTTATTAGTTCCTTTGGGGGGGGGGGGGGGGGGGGGGTGGCACTTACAATTTGTGGTCAAGCCAGATGCAATGAAAGTGTTGCCTTTGTCAAGATGATACATGACAAACTTGATCTCTGACCAGTGTGGTGTGGCCTTTCAGCCGACAAAGAATGTGACAACAACAAAAATAAACAAACAACTTACACCTGGTCAAAGTCTCATGATGTTGTCCACAGCTGATCTAAAATGCAACATTCAACACTCGCATTATACACAAACAGCCAAGGCACACATGATCAGCTTGTAGTCTCACAATGTTGTTCTCAGCTGATCTGAAATGCAGCTCTCGACACTGGCACTGTACACATAACAGTGACAGTACATTGACAGAGTAGAGAGTTTGCCTAAGGCAGTAATGGGTTTCTAAAGAAATCATCTGCATACACCCTCCATCCCTCAACTGCCCCTGCCCTGCCCCCTGCCTCATTGCCCAAAGGCCAAGAAAATGAGCTGCGCTGATACAAGTCAGATTATTGTCATCCTGTCGTCTAGAACTAAATAACAGCAACAGAAATGATGAAATGAACAGTTGTGATTTGTTTAGGGAATGGTGATAATATGTTACAGTACTTCACTTCTTCTGAAGACCAGTTTAAAAGATGTAAGCATTAATTCTTGATGTTTCACACAGCCGTTTTTTTTTTTGTTTTTTTTTTATGTGGATGAACACAGTTAAATTGATAAGGCAGGCTTGATCAAATGAGCATTCACAAAATGGTGCATGATATTTGCAGGCAGACTCTCCAAGTATGCATGTTTTTGAAATTTACTCCAGTAGCAGATTCAGAGCAGAGCTACACAAATGATAGATAATGTGCCAGAATTTGT
This sequence comes from Conus betulinus, assembly GCA_016801955.1. Classification (NCBI taxonomy): domain Eukaryota; kingdom Metazoa; phylum Mollusca; class Gastropoda; order Neogastropoda; family Conidae; genus Conus; species Conus betulinus. The sequence continues at coordinate 108,599 of JADBJO010002879.1, forward strand.
TATAGAATGGATTTGTTCTAAGCTACTTATTTTCGACAGAGATTAAATGGACAAGGCCATAAATTTCTTGCGATGCGCATAAGTTTAAACTTTGGCACCTTGCAGACAAACTGTGATGTGCCGAAGTTATAATGTACTGGGCATTACACAGAAATGTTGTCATGCCACCTTGCATGCAGGCTCAGTCATTTAACTCTTTCCCCGAAGATGGAGTATGGAAGCCATAATGGCAGGATCAAAAAATGGTCATACACACAAAACTCCACTCCCTTTGTTGGGTAGATGGGATTGATACTTGCCTGTCCATATAGGGAGTGCCTGCAGGAGTATCAGCCTACGTACGCAGAACAAGAAGAAATTTAACTCTATACACTTCCTTCCAGGACAATGAACACAGTGTAGTTCCTTCCAGGACAATGACCACAGTGACCACAGTGTAGTTCCTTCCAGGACAATGACCACAGTGTAGTTCCTTCCTGGACAATGACCACAGTGTAGTTCCTTCCTGGACAATGAACACAGTGTAGTTCCTTCCTGGACAATGAACACAGTGTAGTTCCTTCCTGGACAATGAACACAGTGTAGTTCCTTCCTGGACAATGACCACAGTGTAGTTCCTTCCTGGACAGTGACCACAGTAGTTCCTTCCAGGACAATGAACACAGTGTAGTTCCTTTCCTTCCAGGACAATGAACACAGTGTAGTTCCTTCCTGGACAATGAACACAGTGTAGTTTTTTCCTGCACAATGACCACAGTGTAGTTTCTTCCTGGACAATGACCACAGTGTGGTTCCTTCCTGCACAATGACTACAGTGTAGTTTTGTCTTGTATCCCATGATCAGTTTGATGGGGCGTTGCTCTTTTCCCCCAGTATGATGGCGGAGTGGGGACCTTCTCATGGGGTGGGGCAGTCAAACTAGTGACAGGTGAGGGACCTGACATGGAGCACGTCTGCAGGAGGAAGGGAACATCATCAGGATGAAGGAGATCATCTCATTCCTCCCAGCACATTGGCTGATAGACAGTGCAGATATTCCAGTGCAGGCACACACACTTTTCACTCGTTTGTTTGGGGTGGGTTTGTCTGCGTAGTCGGATGTTTTTGAGGCATGATGTAAGAAATGGGCAAAAAATGTGTGAATTGCAATTTAAGTGTCTCATATGAGTCATCAGTGTGACACGTGATTGATTAGTGTAACCAGTTCTTGATAAATATAAGACAGATGATAAGTACAACATGATTGATAAAAGCAAGATGTTGGTGATAAGCATCATACAGATGATTGATCAAAATAAGATGTTAGTGATGAGTACAACATGATTGATACATGTAAGATGTTAGTGATAAGTATCATACATATGATAAGCACAAGATGATTGATAAATGTGGGATGTTGGTGATAACTGTCATACATATGATTGATAAATGTAGATGTTGGTGATAACTGTCATACATATGATTGATAAATATAAGATGTTGGTGATAACTGTCATACATATGATTGATAAATATAAGATGTTGGTGATAACTGTCATACATATGATTGATAAATGTAATATGTTGGTGATAAATATCATTTAGATGAATGATAAATGTAAGATGTTATTGATAAATATCATACAGATGATTGATAAATGTAGGATGTTAGTGATAAATGTCATACAGATACTAAGTGAAAAAGGTCTATTTAACACTTCACTGATAATGAAGATACATGTCATTGAGAAGGCATGAGTCATTCATACTGCTTACAGTGACAGTGGAGCATAGCATGTCCTTGATTAGGAATAAGTGATAAATCCTGAATATTATACCATGATGCAGGATTACAATATGAAGAAAAAAGCAACAGCTGCAGGACAGCCGAAACTTGAAGAAATGGGTCTTCACTAATGGGCCTAAGACTAGTAAGAGAGTGGTTTTGTGTGTAGCTCCTAGACATTCCAGCCATGCCTACTAACCAGTTCAGTGTGCACACACACCACTGGCACAGGCTTAGCTCTGCCACCAGGTGGAGCCAGTGGTGCAGTGTTGTGTGGCGGGCAGCCCCACAGTGAGGGGCCCCGGACTGGAGTGTGGGTGTGTGTGGGTGCAGGCCTACGAGATGTACATCGCCCAGGTGAAGAAGGAGCAGGCCGACCGACTGGAGCAGGAGGGCAGCAAGCCGGCTGTGCCACCCAAGATCAAGCAGCCAGGACCCCACGCCGCCAAGACCCGCGGCAGCCCGTCCTCTTCCCCCTCCCCTAGCCGCAGTCACCGCACCCCAGTGGACGACGCTGCCAACTACTCCTCCAGCTTTGACGGCACAGAGTCAAACCAGAACTCTCCGGCGTTGTCAGAAGGTTGGTGTGTTTCATACTACTCTGTCATATGTTTGTGAGTGTTTTGGAGAACAGTTTGGATTTTAGAAAAGAAAACACTCTGTTCTTCTTCAGACATTTTTGGGGTTTCCTATAATTCAAGGTAAATTGGAAGGTAGAGAAAACAGAGGAGTTGTGTCCAGTCACAGGAAAGATCTTTTGGTAAGAAGTCAGGGAATCAGTTAATACACTGAAGACGAAAACAGTGATGAAAGTTCTTGGCCCACAGCACAACAGTTAGGACTGGGAAAGGCAGCATTTTAGGTCTGTGTGAAATTGAACACCATAGCAAAAAAAAAACCCAAAAAACTTAGGATATATTGACATTCTTGTACTCTGACTCTGCTGTGGGCGATGCCACCCATTGCTGGAGGAGAGGTGTGACAGGGAGGATGTGGAAAACATGTTTTGCTGTTTTCAGCTTCTGCACCACTTTCAACAGAAACATGCAGTACAAAGATCAAATGTGTGCATGAGCTGAGTTACGTCATATCTAGCAATCGACTCGAGATAAACTTTCGTCAGTGAAAAGGCCAGGTAACTCGTGTAACTTTCAACTACTAATGCTGTCCCAACCATCAGTTGAGCAACAGGGTTAAAGGTTAAAGTCCCATAGCTTGTAGGTTGTAGGGGAAGTGAGTTGTTGGGGGTTCGGCCTGCTCAGGGACAGCATTGTGGAAGGGTGATCCCTTGCCAGTTTTTCATCACTACAACATTATGTGAACTGGATCAGGAGCTCTTTAACAGCTGGATACATTGTTGGACTTTGTCTGTTTAACTCTGCCACATCATTGGTAAAAAAAGGTCAGCATCTCTTGCAGTCACTTCATTGGTGACCTGTGAACACCTTGATACAGTGCAAAGTTGCAATCCTATCTCGCTGTCCTCTCTAGAAACGCCACCAAAACATTAATGCTCTTTTTCTGATGGAATGTCAATCCTGTGTTCTACACCAACACCACTGGTCATAACTCCTTCACATGTGCTGGCCCCTTCAAGAAAGAACTGTCATGTGATTATATCAGTTAAACAACATCCTGTGGTGGGTCTGTAAGAACCCATCACTTGGAAGAAATAACTGTCATGTGATTATATCAGTTCAACAGCATGCTCTGGTGGGTCTCTAAGAATTCATCTCTTTGAACCCAGATACAGCTGAAAAACTCCACCCTGACATGCTTCACTGCGGTCAGCTGGGCTATCAACAACATGAATTGAACTACAGCCGGCTGGGTGATCTTTTCAGTAGTCATGTGTAAAGTATCATCATCCCAGAGGAGGTCGTGTAACAGGAAAACTCTGTGTGTGTTGATTTGTTGTGTGTTTGTAGGTGGACTGTGAGGTTGTTTATCCTGCACCATTCATACTAAGCGTTGTGAGGTCATTTTGACAGATTCTAAAGTGTCCCCGCCAGTGGACAAGAGCAGGAAGAAATCCTCCTCCACCATCATGGATCGTATTTCTGAGGGCAGCGAATCTCCCCCTGATGCTGGCCGTCCGGCCGCCAAGAAAGGCCAGGAAGACAAGACCACCATCAGTCGCAGCATCTCCGAGGCCAGCAGTCTGTCAGAAGCCATCGAAGAGGCAGCAGACTCTGTCAGCAACAGCGTCAGAATCCTCCCCATCAGCCATCATGAACATCAAGACCAGCCAGCCGGCCCGCGTTGACTCAGAGAACGAAGCGCTGAAGGAGGACTCGGGGAAGAAGGCGGGCAGCACGGCAGAGGACAACCTGTCCTACAGTCAGGAGTTCTCTGAGGCCGTGTCCCAGAGCCTGGCCAAGAGTCACAGCAGGCTTTCACACCTCAGAGGCTTCAGCACGGGGCGCCCCCAAGTCAGAAATGTCAGAGGTCATTGAAAGTGCTGTTTCCACTGCCAAATCGGACAGCTCCAGCGCCCCCAGGTTCGACCTGAAAGGTCCAGCCACTGTGGAGAAGGACAAAGAGGGGTCAGCATCTGCCTCTTCCCGCCCTGCCACAGGCATCCAGGAGTCCGACAGCGAAAGTGAGTCCCGCCTGAATTCCCACAGGACTCAGTCAAGGCCGTCCAGCGAGCGGTCGACAGGATCAACAACCTACAGCGACTTCCATGACTTTGACCAGGAGGAAGAGGAGGACATCATCAGCTCGGAGTCTGACCGCACCCCGGTGAAGGTGTCAGCCTCACAGAAGGACAAGTCGGCGGCCAAGACAGAGGAGGACATCAGTGAGCACATCTCTGTCAGCCTACCCTCCATCTCGGAGAAGAAGTCCTCAGTGAGTCAGGCCACTGCTCTGGGCCACCAGAACTCCATCGATGCCGTGCTGGGAGACCTGCTGGGGGATGAGGATGCCACGCCCACACAGAGCCCGCGGGCACAGACCCCCCCTGGACCAGGTGAGAGGACATCTTCCAGTATCGCTGGAAGTATTTTGATCATTTAGTTGTGACTTGTGTCAAACCCATGTTGGTTGGACATTGAGTTGGAGGAATCTGGTTTTCGAAAAATAGTTAGAAATGCAGTCGTGTATGGTGAGGGGAGGGGGATGTAAACTCCATTTTCCATGATTTGATCAATGATTTTTAGCTCATTTCTTGGTGGTGAGATGAATTATGTAATATCCATCACCATCATAGCATATACTTGTGTCACATTGTTCAGGAAAAGTTGCATCAACTTGTATCTTGTAAATTATTCATACATTTTTGTGTGCTGTTTTTTTTTTTTTTTTCAAGGTGAGTAAGGTTCACTGATTGTTGTGTTTAAATCTTCCATTGTCTGTACATTTCCTCACTGTTCTTGTAGAACGGTTATGCACATGAAATGTCAAACTTCACTTTTCTGCGCCTGAAGACCGTTGACAGAGTGAATGCTGTGTACTACAGGAGGAAGCCCCAGATCCTCTCCTGATGACCGATCCCTTGGCCGACTTCCACGAAGGCGACCCTGTGCTGGTGTGGGGCCGACTGCCTGGCACGCTTCGCTTCAAGGGAGTAGTTGCCTTTGCTCCCGGCCATTGGGCGGGTGTGGAGCTGAGGACGGCGGAGGGCGACAGCGACGGTGAGCGTGATGGCAAACGCTACTTCTCCTGCCCTGCAGACCACGGACTGCTGGTGCCAGGCAGCGAGATCTCCGCCCTGGAGGATGACTGGGAGGGGAAGAGGGCCAAGTCCCAGAGTCAGGAGGCCAAGAGTCCTGACGAGTCCCTCACCGAGCAGGACGAGGTCTCTTCCGCCACTGAGGAGGAGAAGACAGAGTCCGTCTCTGTCATGGCAGAGGTGAAAATGGAAGAAGAGAGAGAGAGAGACATCGCCTGTGCTACAAGAAGAGGAGGAGGAGAGAGCGGGCACGCCAGTGATGGAGGAAAAACCTCGCCACGCCCCGATCGACACAACCTGGCCCTGCTGGCTGACGACATCACCGCTGACCTCACCAGGTCCTTGGTGGAAGACAGCATGATGGCCATGAACTCCATCGCCGCCCGCCATTCTTCACCTGCTGAAGAAACCCCGCCACCTGCCCAGCCCACACCGCCAGTCTCCCTAGAGAAGACCCCGCCTCCAACACTGCCCAAACCCCCCAGAGAAGAAGAGGCAGCACAGTCCCCATCCTCACCCAGACCCCAAACATCACCTGAACCCAAGACTCCACCCCCAACCCTACCGAAGAAGCCCAAAACGTCACCTGAAAAAACACCTCCACCAACCCTACCCAAACCTCAGTTCTCACCAGAGAAAACCCCACCTCCCACTCTGCCTAAGCCTCAAACTTCACCAGAGAAACACACCTCCCCCCACCCTACCCAAACCCCAGTTCTCACTGGAGAAAACCCCCCCTCCCACTCTGCCTAAGCCTCAGCTGTCCCCAGAGAAACGCCTCCCCCCACCCTACCCAAACCTCAGATGTCTCCAGAGAAAACACCTCCCCCCACCCTTCCCAAACCACAGTTTTGGACTGACACAAGCCCCCCTGCCACCCTGTCCAAACCCCAGATCCCCTCTGACCAGGACGAGCAGCAGCAGGAGGAGCAGCAAGAGGGGGAGGAGGAGGGCCGAGTGCAGAAGACCACATCCTCCATGGTGGAGGGCCTGCTCAACGATGCCATCTCCCGCATGATGCAGATCCGGCAGGGCCGCAAGTTGACAGCAGAGGCCAAGGAGTTGGCGCTGGCCAACGGCTTGTCAGATGACAGCGGCGTCGACCCATCCCACGACAGCAGCCTGGAGCCAGGCCAAGGGGCGTCTCCAGAGCCAGAGACGGCAGGGGAGGAGGTGAAGAGACCCATGTCCCCCGAGCCTTTCCAACGTCCCAAGTCCCCAGTGCCTGTCAACACTCCTTCCCAGGAAGAGGTGAGCCGGGAGGAGGGGGGAAGGGGGTGTGGGGAGGGAGGTGTGTTCAGGGGGCTGTACAGGTACAGTCTGGGGTGTTTGGTGTCAGAGACTGTAGATGTCATGGTTGAATGTTCACCTGTCCTCTCTGTGATGGACGTCTGTCATGTGGTAGTTTTCCATCTCTTGTATGGTTGGAAATTATGCCCATGAAGGTTCAAAACACACTTGAGCCCATGTACTTTCTGTCAAACCATCAACATTGTCCACATCTTTCTGGCTTCAAAAATAAGAATTTGTCTGCAATCACACAAAAATTAAGTCAAAAGAAAGTACAGGTACTTTGCATACACAGGTGGTTGAAGGTGTGTCATAGGAACAAATGATATGCTTTGAGGTACAGCTACTGGAAAAGGTAGTGGAAATATCTCTGGCTGTAACTTGATGAAGAGTGCTTAGTCCGGCAGGAAGGAATAAAGCAAGTCCATGACTACAGGGGAGCATAGCATGGAGTACAGGGGAGCATAGCATTGTACAGGGGAGCATACATGTGTGGGGGGCATAGCATGTACAGTACAGGGGGCATAGCATGTACAGTCAGGGGAGCAGCATGTACAGGGTACATAGCATGTACATAGGGGAGCATGTACAGTACAGGGGAGCATAGCAAGTGTTGTACAGGGGAACATAGCATGTACAGTACAGGGGAGCATAGCATGTACAGTCAGGGGAGCATAGCAAGTACAGTACAGGGGAGCATAGCATGTACAGTACAGGGGAGCATAGCATGTACAGTACAGGGGAGCATAGCAAGTGTTGTACAGGGGAACATAGCAAGTGTTGTACAGGGGAACATAGCATGTACAGTACAGGGGAGCATAGCAAGTGTTGTACAGGGGAGCATAGTACAGGGGAGCATAGACAAAGTGTACAGTACAGGGGAACATAGCATGTACAGTACAGGGGAGCATAGCATGTACAGTACAGGGGAGCATAGCATGTACAGTACAGGGGAGCATAGCATGTACAGTACAGGGGAGCATAGCATGTACAGTACAGGGGAGCATAGCATGTACAGTACAGGGGAGCATAGCATGTACATGTAGCATGTACAGTACAGGGGAGCATAGCATGTACAGTACAGGGGAGCATAGCATGTACAGTACAGGGGAGCATAGCATGTGTTGTACAGGGGAGCATAGCATGTACAGTACAGGGGAGCATAGCATGTACAGTACAGGGGGGCATAGCATAGCAGTGTTGTACAGGGGACAGGGGAGCATAGTTGTACAGGGGAGCATAGCATGTACAGTACAGGGGAACATACAAGTACAGGGAGCATCAGGGGAACATAGCAAGTGTTGTACAGGGGAACATTACAAGTGCAGTTCAGGGGAACATAGCAAATGTTGTACAGGGGAACATTACAAGTGCAGTTCAGGGGAACATAGCAATGTTGTACAGGGGAACATTACAAGTGCAGTTCAGGGGAACATAGCAAGTGTTGTAGGGGAACATTACAAGTGCAGTTCAGGGGAACATAGCAAGTGTTGTACAGGGGAACATTACAAGTGCAGTTCAGGGGAGCATAGCAAGTGTTGTACAGGGGAACATTACAAGTGCAGTTCAGGGGAACATAGCAAGTGGTGTACAGGGGAACATTACAGGTGCAGTTCAGGGGAACATAGCAAGTGGTGTACAGGGGAACATTACAGGTGCAGTTCAGGGGAACATAGCAAGTGTTGTACAGGGGGAACATTACAAGTGCAGTTCAGGGGAACAAAGGAAGTGTTATACAGGGGGGAACATAACAAGTACACTTCAGGGGAACATAGCAGGTGTTGTACTGGGGAACATAGCAAGTGTTGTACAGGAGAACATAGCAAGTTTAGCACATGGAGATGTAGCAAGTGTAGCACAGGGGAATATAGCAAGTGTAGCATAGGGGGTGTAGCAAGTGTAGTATAGGGGAATATAGCAAGTGTAGTACAGGAGAATATAGCAAGTGTAGCACAGGGGGATATAGCCAGTGTAGCACAGGGGAATATAGCAAGTACAGTACAAGGGAAAACCTTCCACGTGCAGTTCAGAGCAACATGGCAAGTTCAGTTCTGGGCTGCACAGCAGTACAGTGCAGGGAGGGGGTGGGGGTGGGGTGGGGGGGTGGGGGATGGCAAATGCTGCAAAAGGGTACATAGCAAGTGTCGGAGATTCTTGCAGTAGGACAACATGCAGGAAGGAAGGGTGAGCTGAAAATGGATCTGAAGGAATACAGTAGATGTTTAAAATGACCGTCTGGACTTTTTCCTCTAAATCATGTTCTGAATTGTAATCTGAAGGTCCGTGTCTTCTCCTCCTGGGGAAATCACTTCACTGTTTGGTATTTGTGGACAACACACAGATCATCGCAGAAAGTGCGTTTTTCTACACCAGTGGTAGCGTAAAGCATATCATGTGTGTGTGTGCCTGCCTGTGTGTCTGTATGTGTGTGCCTGCCTGTGTGTGTATGGGCATATATGTATGTGTGCATGTGTCTGTGTGCATGCATGTTTGTGTGTGCATGTGTGTGTGCATGCATGTGTCTGTGGGTGTGTGTCTGTGTGCATGTGTGTGTGTGTGTGTGTGTGTGTTTCTGCGCAGGAGGACGATGAGTACGACTTCTCGGGCTGATGGGCGACAGTCAGGACTTCTTTGATGAGGACTTTGGTCTGTCGGCCAAACCACCCCCGCCCTACCCTGGGGCAGGGAGTCCCACCCAGGGGCAGAGATGCTGGAGGTAAAAGCTGACATCGACATGTGTACTGCTGTGAGCTGCCCTGTGGTGCACAGGTCTATGATGGTGTATGGGACAGGGGGCAAGGGGGGGGGGGGGGGGGGGTTACAGCACTGCAAGCCTGCACTGCCTAAGAAATGTCTTGAAAAGTATGCAAAATAGCAACAGACTTATTCTTATTTTAGAAAAGTAGTGTAGTAGTTTGTTACCAGCAGTTTACCACGCTGTGGGGCTGCTGGTAGGCCCCTTGCCCCACCCTATCAGAAGACCCTTCTGTGCTGCCAGTGTACTGTGTGTTGGTGCATATGTTGGTCCAGAATTATACACAGAAAATCGGCCACTCCTTCATAGACTGAAGACTGACAGCAAAAAAAAAAAAAAAAACGAAGACAAATAGGTTGCATCAGAATCGCCAGGGGTCAGGGTTAGGGTGTGCACAACCCTGACAGCACTAGGACTGATGTACACTTCTTGATGTGAATGGGCATGAGCCCTCTGTTCCCAGGGGTCAGGGTTAGGGTGTGCATAACCCTGACAGCACTAGGGCTGATGTACACATCTTCATGACAGTGGGCATGGCCTCTGTTCCCAGGGGTCAGGGTTAGGGTGTGCATAACCCTGACAGCACTAGGGCTGATGTACACATCTTCATGACAGTGGGCAATGACCCTCTGTCCCCAGGGGTCAGGGTTAGGGTGTGCATAACCCTGACAGCACTAGGGCTGATGTACACATCTTCATGACAGTGGGCATGGGCCCTCTGTCCCCAGGGGTCAGGGTTAGGGTGTGCATAACCCTGACAGCACTAGGACTGATGCACACTTCTTGATGTGAATGGGCATGAGCCCTCTGTCCCCAGGGGTCAGGGTTAGGGTGTGCATAACCCTGACAGCACTAGGGCTGATGTACACGTCTTGATGACAGTGGGCATGGTCCCGTCTGTAACCCTGACAGCACTAGGGCTGATGCACACGTCTTGATGAAGGCCATCTACCCTCACACACACTGACCACTCCTGTTGGCAGGATGTTGCACAAGTGCAAGACAGTGACACAAGCTGTGTGAACCAGTGGTCCTGGTTCTGGTGGAGTCAAAAAGTAGATGACACACTCTTGATACTCAGATTTCTGTTGGATTTCACCATTTTGATTGCAAGTTTTAACAATGGAGTGGGGGGGTGGTGGGAAGGGGGAGAGCATCCCCTGGACCATACTGAATGCCAGGGGTCTTTGCTTCCCCTCAGTTGGAGCTCGTGGTGAGAGAGAGTAGTATGCCCAGTGCTTTGTAGAATGTCAGAAGTATTATGCCATCGAATGGTAGATAGTGTGGTGGAACAGTGGTGAATATGAATTCCTATTTTTTTGTTGTTGGCATCCATGTTTTATCACAAGTAAGTAGATTGTCTAAAACCTCAAAGAAATAAAGGGGAATCACCATATAGTATAGACACAGAAAAGCTTTGGTTTATTATCCCTTGCAGCTAAAAAGTTGCCAAAGTGGTCGCATGCAATCATGTGTATTCTCTGTGTTGGGAGTTTCCAAGTCTGAATGCATCAGTGACCTCTTTTGACGCTGTGTGTTCCTCAGGGGCAGATTCCCCCAGGCCCTCAGCCAAAACAGCCCCTGCGCCTGAAGTCTTCATTGTCCCCCATGAGCGTTCTGAGGTGGACGCCATCGTGTCAGATGCGGTGTCTGTGTACTGGGGCATGCGGCGTTGTGGGGAGTCATGGGAGCTGGCCAAGCCTCCCCCTGACTTCCTCCAGGAGTCGCAGTCGCCAGACGGAGACGGAGAAGAACCCATGGAGGGCATGATGACCGCCAGTCGCCGGACCTTCAAAACCCTTATCTTCGACCTCACGGGGGAAATCGTCCGAGACATCTACCGCCATGAGAGAACGACCCGGAACCACCACCATGGCAAAAATCCACTGCCAAACGTCAGCGCTATTACAAAGGTAGCTCACCTCCCTCCACGGTGGACGTTCTATTGCCGGTGGTGCAGCAGGCGGTGACGGACATCTTGGGATTGAACGGGTGCAGCGGCAAATACCGCGGAAAGCCGACCAACAAATGGAACGTGCGGAAGAAGAAGGACCATGTGGACGCAGTGCTGGTGGAGGAGCTCCAGGAGGAGGAGTCGGACTGGATCAACTATGAGACAGATGAGCTGTCCGTCAAAATGCAGCTGACAGACACCATCTTCGAGTCTCTGCTGGATGACGCCGTCACCACCCTCAAAGGTCTACGCCCGCAAGCAGCGGCGTCTGCAGACGTCGTGACCTGGTGCCGCCTGTGGAGGTAGATGGCCAGTGACAAGACAGGCTGCAGGCTCACACAGCCGCGCCCTGGTGTGACCAGACACACACGGACACAGACTGCATTTCTGGTTGTGGATGGAAGGAGCCGCTGCTGTCACTTCACACTGCACACAGTGTCTGTGGTTGTAGCGAACTGTTGGACAACTACACACCACATGGCAGACTGGTTGTAGACAGCGTCTGCTGTGTGGGAGTTTGGACATGCATTGACCTTCCCTGGATGGACACGGATGTTTGCTGTGAAGACGGGTTCCTGTTGTTCTGTCAGCAGTAGCTGTTAACAGGACTGGGCTGAGGGCAGATGGACGCTGCGGGGGTCAGTTCCACAGGCCAGGGACAGACCACTGACTGCCACACTGTGATCAAGAACCAGGCTGCAGGGGACTTCAGGCTTTTGTTTGTTTTGTTTTTTTACATAGCAGCACATAGGCTTTGTGTGGTCTTCTTGGTTTTGTTTTTTTACATAGCAGAACTTAGGCCTAGTGTGGTCCTCCTGGTTCTGAATTGCCTACCTTTGATTGTGCGCTGACTGTATCTCAGCCAGGTGAGAAGAGAGACAACAAACAGCAACACGGCGTTGAGGTGAGGGGGTGGCGACTGACGGGGCTTTTGGTGTAGGTTTTTTTTTCTTTCAGGGAACAACGTGCCTTAGGACATGGTGTGTCTCCACACAGCGCTGACATGTATCGACCCTCTGCACTGCCCATTCCCAGGGGAGAAGTGGTGAACAGGAGATGACTCCTGACGTGGACTGTTGTGTGTGTTGTTCACTGTGGACCAGCATGGTGCCTGCAGTTTCACCCTGGAAGCCCGCCCTTGTCTGGGTCAACCTTTTAAACCACGTTATTCAACAAGCCTTTACAGCCAAGTGTTAGAGATGACATTGTACATCTCTAGATATGGAATCTGTCTTTTTTTTTTTTTTTTTTATTATTGTTTTTACCTGAGTGAATTTTCCTTCCTTCCAAGTGTCTACATTCCATGGGTATTGAACAACTGTGGGGGCTCTCTGTGTAGGGCGTTGTGTGTGCAGTTTTGACTGGGAGTGGTTGGGTTGGTGGGCTGCCATGGACCAAAATGGCTGGTGTGGAACTTTCAGACACATGTTGTATAGCGCTCCTTCCTCTCGCGGGTCTTCTGTTCATCTTACACTTCTGTGTACGTTTGTTGTTTTTTTGGGGGGTTTTGTCTTAAAATGATAGGAAGAGTTAAGTATCAGATTTTGATTTGCCTCGTAAAGTCTGATTTTTTTAATACGTTTGTGTTTTATTTCTTTCTCTGTGGAATCGTGTAGGTGCTTTTTGTTTGTTGGCTTTCTTTGAACAAGTTGTAGTTTGGGACTAGAGGTGTGGTGTGTCGCCTGCATTAGCAGAGGAGGTGAAGAGATGGCACGTGGCTGAGGCCGAGAGTAGTGTGTTGGTGCTGCTGACAGAGACCCAGTCAGTGGGGCCCAGACAGGTTTCCACAGTCCCCCCCCTTGTACCAGGCCTCCTTTATCCCCTCCCCCACCCCCTCCTCCTGCCATGTGTCTGTTGCTGCTGCCTTCCTCACTGTATTCCAAGGAAACATGTTTATGGGAGCATGGGTTGTTAGAGAGCTGTCCATGTCTTCATGTTGACAGGTTCCTGTTGACGATGGCTCTGTTGTTCCTTTCCTTTCCTTGTGGGTGTGGTGTGCTGTTACATGTTGCTGCACACAGGTGTGCTGCTACAGACGTCCAAGGACTTTTAGCAGCATTGATTTTCTTTTCTTCAGACCCTGATCATGTCAAAAAACAGTGTTGGCTGCCCCTCACCCCCACACCCCCTCTCTTCCCTCCATCCACCCCTTCTGCCTCCCCCCTCCCTCCAAATTTGTTTGAATTGTCTCATGAACGTGTGAACATTGAAGACCTGGTCTCAAAGATGAACACTCTGAATTGCCATCTGTGATAAAACTAGAAACAAAAGTTGATGTCTTGCAGGTCAGTGTGTGCTCTGTATTGGATGCATGATGTGTGTGTTTTATTTGTGAAGTGTGGAGGGTAGTGTTATTGGTGTTGGTGTATATGTGTTTTTGTTTAATTTATGAAGTGTGGAGGGTAGTGTTACACATGAAGTGTGGAGGGTAGTGTTACACATGCACTTCTGACTTGAGTGCAGGTGTGCTTGGTGTATGAGAGAGGATGGAGTCGGTGACCAGGGGGAACAGATCTGAACATGGCGCGTTGGACTTGTTGGTCCTCAGCGGTGTAAAAGCCTGGCCGGTACTGTGGGGGCCTTGTGAGAGCAAGGAGATACAGATGGGGTGTTAAAGCCCTCAAGAAGCAGAACTGTCCAAAAGAGATACGCTGCTTTTTAATTGATTATGGTGGGGTTGATACAAACCAATACTTAAGAGTGGCTGAAAGAAGAGTTTGGCATGCTAGTACTGGTGGCACTCTGAAGTAGACTGAAGGCATGAACAGTGCAGTTGCTGTGGTGTTGTTGATGATGATGATATGGAAGCAGACATCCCGCCTGGTTTGGGTCACAACGCAAAGAGCCATTGTGGTGTGGTGCAGTAGAGGGAGGGGGTGGAGGTGTCCCAATGTCCTTGTCATCGTAGCTTACTCCTTGCTTCCTTCCTCCACTGGATCCGCGTGATGGAGATCCTCTGTACATACCTGGCTATTTATTACGTCCTGAAAATAGGATCCATCACTATCATTATTAATAAATTCTATCCCCTTGTTGTAGCGCGCATCGCTGGTTTCCCGCGGCCAGTACCAAGTGTCATTCATGTATCTTTGGCATGTTATGTTTCAATCGTGTTTCCAGAAACAGGGGGGGGGGGGGGGGGGGGGGGGGGGGGGGGGGTGGGGAGCCGGGGAGGATGTGTGTGTGTGTGTGTTTCTGAGCATGCTGGTCTCTTGCTGATGGCTGGGGGTCGGTTTTAGCACTGCTGGACCAAAGGGCAGATCATCACAGTGTCTGTGAAAATGAGAAATAACTTTCACCTTGACTTGGGTTCAAGGTCACTACTTATTATTGACTTCTTTTTTTTTCATCCTGTGCTCTTTCCTCAGAAAGAGACCTTTGACAAAAATTGACAGACAAAATATGAATTGATCCTGTATCAAGACTTCTCACAGGTCAGACTGTGGTCCTGAGCAAAAGGTCAAGGTCAAAGCAGACTGTTGTTGTCCAGCAGAACCATTGATTTCACAAGTTTCTGGTCCTGATTTCAACCTGGCTTTAAAGTTTAACAGACATGGACCTGGATGAAAGCAGGATCTGTAGATCTTCTACAAAACTCAAATATTTATGACAGTTTTCTGCTTCAGTCCAGACAAAACTGTTAGGTCGTGAAGGCTTTGACCAAAGTGAAAGTCGCAACAACATAGAAAACGGATCTAATGGTTGTCTGGTAATCTCTGAAACCGATTCTGATAACATGAAACAGGATATTCTGAAATACAAATGGATTGTCATCACTCTGACTTCAGTCAGAGATCCAGGGTTGAGCGAGGGGATATCGCAGGTGTTTCACAGATATTCAGTTTACTGGTGTCGGTCTAACTAACCATGAGAATACTGGATATTTCCATGATGGGGAAAAAAATACTGTTATGAAGGTGATTTTTCACAAACTCTCTCTCTCTCTCTCTCTCTCTCTCTCTCTCTCTCTCTCTCTCTTTGAATGCCTTTAGTCTGCAAGGATATGTGGTCTGCATGTAGTGTGTAAAATCTTAGTGAGAGGTAGGATGCAAGATTTCCATGTAGACTGTGAAGTTGAAGAGCAAGTGTGGGCCGCCCTCTCCCCCCCACCCCCCCCCCAACCTTTTTTTTTTTAATTGAGTTTCCATGTCAGTCTCTAAATATTGCATAAATTTCTGAAAATGTAAACGTAGTTATTCCACTTGTATTCCACCCCCAGCCCTTCCCCTTCTCTTTCTTTTTCCATATAATTTGTGATGTATACCATACTTAGTATTCTGAATTTACTAGTGATGTAATCCACTTCGTATTTTCCGTGCTGTCCCAGGTATACTGTAGGAACATGAACGATTGATGCAGGGTGCCAGAAAGGTTTGAATGAGAGTGAAGAAGTCAGACAGGTGTGAAGTGAGAGGCAGAAAGCGTGGAGAAAGTGGGAGTAGTCCTAGCATACCAAGCTGCCAAACACAGAAGATCCATTCCGTCCAGTCGCACCTCTGCCTGTCCTCAGGTGGCGCCAGACTCTGCGACCTTGATCCATCCTCATTGTACAATGTCATACCCCACACATCAGTATGTACAGGCTAGAGCCCTAGGTCTTACACACAAGTTTCCCTCCCAGTCCATGTGCCTGACACTTCAGCTGTGTCCTGTCCTTGTTTTGATGTGGTCTTTACCTGTTCGCTGAACTTTTATGTCTGACCTCAACGTTTCCGCAAAATTAGTTGGTTGGCAGTCTCAAACACAGGCATACTTTCTCATATGCACATGCATACACACAATCTATGTGTATACATACAGAATCCATGCAGACATGTTTTCAAACAGGTCTGTAAATGGCAAGCAACAAGGCAAAGCACTCCAGTTGTCTCTTAACTCAGACCAGTAAAGGTCTGTGTTCTCACTGGATTGACAGAGACTGTTCAGAACAACTCTCCTGTTTGAACAATTATGTGTTGGATCAGTTAACTCCATAGACAGGAGGCACTAGGCTGTGTGCTCTGTTGATGTTAGTTACTATCTACACGCAAGGTTGAAGCAAGCCATGGCTTACCATGAAGCTTTTCATACAGCGGCAATGAAGGGAGCTTTTGTCTTTTTATTTTCTCTCTGCACTGTGAATTGCTGGTATGAATCAGCATTGTAAGTCCTGTGGTGCAGCCACTGAGAAATGGCTGTGTGGTTTTCTCCTCAGTCTCAGACAGTTGTGCTAGATGTCACCGAGCCTCAGACTCCAAACATTGAGACTCCAAACATTCACAGTCACAGTCTAACGATGATAGAACAAAGTCAGCCTGAGTCTCCAAACATTTCACAGTCTAACGATGATAGACAAACAGACAAAGTCAGCCTGAGACTCCAACATTTCACAGTCAAACAACAGTCTAACGATGATGATAGAACAGACAAAGGCAGCCTGAGACTCCAAACATTCACAGTCTCACAGTGATAACAAAAGCCTGAGTCTCCAAACATTTCACAGTCAACAATGATAGAACAAAGGCAGCCTGAGTCTCCAAACATTTCACAGTCTAACAATGATAGAACAGACAAAGTCAGCCTGAGTCTCCAAACAGTCTAACAATTAGAACACAGTCAGCCTGAGTCTCCAAACATTTCACAGTCTAATGATGATAGAACAGACAAAGTCAGCCTGAGTCTCCAAACATTTCACAGTCTAACGATGATAGAACAGACAAAGTCAGCCTGAGTCTCCAAACATTTCACAGTCTAACGATGATAGAACAGACAAAGTCAGCCTGAGTCTCCAAACATTTCACAGTCTAACGATGATAGAACAGACAAAGTCAGCCTGAGTCTCCAAACATTTCACAGTCTAACGATGATAGAACAAAGTCAGCCTGAACTCCAAACATTTTTCACAGTCTCAAACACATGATAGAACAGACAAAGTCAGCCTGAGACTCCAAACATTTCACAGTCTAACGATGATAGAACAAAGTCAGTCAGCCTGAGTCTCCAAACATTTCACAGTCTAACGATGATAGAACAAAGTCAGCCTGAGACTCTAACAGTCATTTTACATGATAGTCTAACGATGATAGAACAGACAAAGTCAGCCTGAGTCTCCAAACATTTCACAGTCTAACAATGATAGAACAAAGTCGGCCTCAGACTCAGTCAGTCAAAGTTTTACAGTCTCACAGTGATAGAACAGACAAAAGTTGGCAGCAGACTCCAATCATTTTACAGTCTCACAATGATAGAACAGACAAAAGTCTGCCTCAAACTCCAATCATTTTACAGACAATGATAGAATAGACAAAGTTGGCAGTAGACTCCAATCATTTTACAGTCTAACAATGATACAATAGACAAAGTCGGCCTCAGACTCCAAACATTTTACAGTCTAACAATGATACAATAGACAAAGTCGGCCTCAGACTCAAACATTTTACAGTCTAACAATGATAGAAGAGAGACAAAGTCGGCTGATACAGAAATACCTAATGTTGCAGAACATGAATGACAGCCACAAAGGAAAATATGTTGAGCATTGTGTGTCACACTAACTGGTCCAAGTTATGTTCCTTTGATGTTATGTGGTCAACAGCAACATTTCTGTCACACATGCCAGAATCCAGCACCCCCAGAATGAACCAGCTGTAGCTGCTGCCACTGAGGCTGTTCAATGGAAAGAGAGGCTGTTGTGTTATTTAGCAGATTACGACTGCTGCAGTTATGGAGAATGTTAGTTTGACAGGGTACACTTATTCTTGATTAAGGAAAAAAAAAAAAATTCAAACCAGTGAGAACAAGTCTCATTACTCATGGTCTGGAGTTCTTCCTAAGCTTTTTCTACTTCAGCAGGTTTCAGAATTTCAGGTGTCCAGAGTATGTGAGGTGGTACCTAGGGGAGCACGTCAGCTGTTTCTTCTTAGCACCGATGAACAGCCTGTTTTTATGTATTTTTACGGCTTGGCTGTAAGCTGATACATACAAGGAGACTTCACTGAATTGAGCAACGACAGCAGCTCTCTCAGAGCCTGTAACTGCTTTTATCCTGTGAGACTTCACTGAATTGAGCAACGACAGCAGCTCTCTCAGAGCCTGTAACTGCTTTTATCCTGTGAGACTTCACTGAATTGAGCAACGACAGCAGCTCTCTCAGAGCCTGTAACCGCTTTTATCCTTTTATCCTTGAGCAATGACAGCAGTCAGAGCCTGTAACTGCTTTTATCCACCAATGAGGGTGACACGGGTGACAAAGACGTTAACCTCTGAATGAGTCTGTTTTGCCAGCAGTCGTGTGTGATAACAGTTTTCTTGTGGATGTAAAATCATGTGGTCAGAGGAAAAAAGATCAAACTGAAAAGATATGCAAGACTATTTTATGAAAGCATTCTGACAGTTATGGAATTTTTAAAAAAAGAAAGTCTAGATATGTAATTGTACAGATTGCATCCTCTTTCACCCCTCTCATGCACTCAATAACTCACACAACCACACTTTTTTACTTCTGTTAAGAAAAGCTAGTTTGCATGTTTAATTACAAGTCATTCATAATCATGCACACAAGAACAAAAGCATAGACATACACCAATTCCAAGTCTTGAACAGATGATTAGTTTCTAACTTGGTGTTTTTATTTTTACCCTTGCCACTTTGAACAAATTGTTACATGATTGATGCAAACCAAACTGGATATTGCGCTTCACGAAGAACCATTCCATCACTAATCAACAGCATCTGATCCCATTCTACCTGAATTTATTTGCAAAGAATGATGTCCTATGGTAAAGAAAATATGCATTACATTTTTATCATCTGCTTTTTATTACTTGAAGACAATTTTATGTTTGTTTGTTTTTTTGTCCTGGTGCCAATGTTGAAAGTTGGTACATCATCTGATGAGCTATGCCGAGTTCTTCATTCACCACATTCTGATGGATGAATCTGATGGGCTGAAATCTATTTTTATACACATCTAATGTGCTCTTTGTTCTTTTCTCACTAAGGTGTACAGAAATGTAATGGAAACTATACCATAGTTGTCTCCAGATGTTCGTAATAAATGAATCTTGAAAATAGCCTGGTTGTTGTTGTTGGTAGACTGACACATACAAACAGATGACAAAATGAGTGAGTGTGTGTGTGTGTGAGAGAGAGTGTGAATACTGGATGTAGACATCTCAAGGTCTTTCAGCTTCTTTTGTTCTTTCTCTGAACTTTCTTCCACAGGTTTCGTTTTGTTATTGACACCTACACAGGATTTCAGGGTTATCCAGGCCAAAATAAAAGTCATGTCCAAAAAGCCTGTATGTGCACACAGGATCGTGTTGGCTGACTATTGACATGCTTAAGGGGAAAAATGAACTGGGGATGAGAGCAGCCATTCCTCTTGATTTTACATCATCTTAGTAAAAATGAAAGCATCAATGATGAAATATGATAGTGGAAGGGAAAAAATTATATATAGACAGAAAAAGATAGATATTACGCAGGAAATTCGTAAGTACTCGCTGTCACATGACATTCTCTCCGAGCTTTTGCTGAACGGATGTGCAAAAGAAAAGAGGAAAATAATGAAAATGTACCAATGACTGATTAGAAGAAGTTTCGCACATGTGCACAATACATCAAAAATCTTCTCCACACCCCCAATTCCCCCTCCTCCCCATCTACCCATCCCCCAATCTCACAAGCGTGCAAGTATCCTCAAGCTGCACACACACTCTCTATGGGGAAACACACACACTCTCTATGGGGAAACACACACACTCTCTATGGGGAAACACTCACACTCTCTATGGGGAAAACACACACACTCTCTATGGGGAAACACACACACACTCTCTCACTCTCTCCCTCTCCCTGTCTCTCCACACTCCCTTTCCCTCAAAATCACACAAACACACACACACACACACATTATACATTACACACAAGCTTGTACATAAATGTGCCTGTGCACACCAGCACACACCCCCCCCCCCCCCCCTGCAAAAAGCAGCACACCCCCATATGTCCAATAATTTGAACATTGAAGAATATATGTAAAGATGGCGGGGGGGGGGGGGGGGGGGGGGGGGGGGGTCGTCTGGTTTGGCAACAGACAAATCCCTTGAAAGAGAACCAGAGACAAGTCCATAGAACAAAGAGAGAGAAAACCAATGCTGAAGGGGGGACAAGAGCGCAGGTTTCCCACCTCGCCACAACTCACTGTTATGTGACCTTGGCATCCACCGCCACAAACTTCAACCAACCCATGTCGCTTCACTAGACTGTTGAAGGCCATGAGGAATGGTCCGTGTATTTCTAGTAGGTGACAAACTTTTTCGTCTGGAGTTCATGTATCTAAATCTAATATGATTGAAAAAGAAAAAAAGATCATTGTTAATCGGTCAAATAATGGGGACAAACAAATTACAAGACAAAATGACGTGTTTCAACCTCCTAGGTCTTCTTCAAGGAAGAAAAACAAATTCAGTTCAAAGAAAACGATCAGCGAGCAATCACTTATCTTCTTTAATTTGGTGCAAGATGGGCATTTATGTTTAGTCCAGAAGCAGTTAACTTCCTTCCATGGAGGAGGTAAAGCATGCCTCGGGAAGAGAAATGCTAGATTGTGTGCCAGGATGTTAACAATCAGACTGAGAAACATAAAGAAGGAGCACCAAAGAGCATGAAAAAAAACACAAGTGCAAATTTATTACTAATTTATTTCAAATATACTGGCCAAACGCCATAAGTTGTTTTCTTTTATGTATGTGTATTCTGTTTCAAAATTTCATTTTTGTCTTAGGAATTGAGTAAGAATTAAAATGGATTATCCAAACAGCATAAAAGAGAGTGTCATGACAATTTAAAAAAAAAAAAAAAAAGTGTTGGTTGAAGTTTGAAATCAGTATTAGCTCTCTACCCAGGGTAACCACAAATGTATACTTGGACACACACACACACACAGACACACACACATATTTCAGGTAACAGCCCCACTTGGTCCATTCCTACTTAAAGCCATGTGCCCATGGATGCAGGCATGGCTTCTCAACGTCATCTTATTAGACTCACACAAACATTCTGAAACATAATGAGCAAACTTGTTTCTTATCTTTTTCCAGAATGACAACCCCCACCCCCACCTCCACCCCCCCCCCCCCCACCACCCCTCACTCCTCTTCCCTCACCCGTCCCCTCCCCCATCCATTGAAGCAGAGTCGTCATGGCATGCTGTGACGATTCATTCAGTGTCATTTCTATAACTTGTAGGGGGTTTGCATGGGTCTGTCTTTGACAGTTGAATTACTAGCCTTTGATGGTGTAGCCTGGTGCCTTTCTCCCAATAACAGTTTTTGGTTTGGTTTGGGGGTTTTGTTACGTTTGTCTGTTTTGTTTTTTTGTTGTTTTGTGTGTGTGTGTGTGTGTGTGTGTGTGTTGTATCACAAGAAAGCCATTCTGGATGCACCCGGTGAGAAATTTAGGACACCAATGTATTGGTTTCATCGCACAGGGAGCTAACTCCATATTGGTGCGCGCATTTGTTCTGTGTAATCTTCCCCAGTGGCACTGCACCTACACCACTCAGTCCGGCTTTCCCTCCACAATTTACAGCCTGGCTTCTCCTCCCACAGTTTCCCCCACACCCACCCTACCCCCGGCTCCTCAAAAAAAAGGAAGGAAAAGAAAAGAAAAAAGAGAAAAAAGGAAAAATAGAAATTGTAGGGTAAGCAAGGGAAATAAGATTTCAACTGCAGCAAGCTCGCTCTCTCTCTCTCTCTCTCTCTCTCTCTCTCTCTCTCTCTCTCTCTGTAGCGCACTCATCTTGTCAAAAGATAATGAAAGAACTTGAGGCAGAAAACTTCCATCCTAAGACGGCAATGATGACATAGAAGAGGAGGAAAAAGAAGTTGATGATGATTATGATGACGAAAGAAACAACGTGCAAGACGCGTCAGAACACTTGCCACAACATTCAAGCACTATAGACAGAGGGAAAAAGGTCAAAACATGAACTGAAGTGAAGAGAGCGAGAATGAAGCTAAGAATAACGCACAATCAGGAAGAGTAAAAGCTCAACAACAACCATGCAGAACACAAAAGCACCAATATACACCACAAACTGGATTAACTGTGGCCCACTTCATCTCTAATGAACGTTTAGAATATCTGATTTTCCTTACATAAAAAGGGTCCGACTGTCTGGGGGGGGGGGGGGGGGGGGGGGGGGGGGGGGGGGGGGGGGGGGGGGGGGGGGGAGTAAGATGGAAACAATCCTGACTTACAATGTTCACAGGTTGTCTTTCACAGAATCAAACAGGACACGACGATCGTTGCTTAATTTCAGGTTGACAGAACTATGCAAATGTACTACTACTACTAATTAGTTGATGGAAGAATATTAATTGATTTTACCCTTGCAAGAGAAGCTAGGATTTGTACATTTGGTTTTTTGTAGTTGTCTATGCAGAGCATATGTAATATGGTAGTGTTTCATTAATTCCCTAATTTACTCAATACTTGGTACTAAATTGTTACGATGATGAGGCCTATACGGAAGAAGAGTTTATCATCCTTGACACGTGTGGTGATGAGCACAATCCGACGACTGTTGTGAGAAGCCTCGAAGAAACATAGATCACTTGGTGACTAACTGACATCAGATTGACGCAGTCAGCCTTGAAGTAGGACAAGTTTTCGTCAAATTGTTGCAGTGCGAGCAAACCTAAATTCAACCTGTCTTTACGAGCTGAAATCGTAAATGAGGCAGGGAACGTTAAACAGTAAATAATTAATAAAAGTGGAGTAACTCTTGCTCCTATGACGAAAATCAAAGCGCGTCCAAAACTCCAAACGAATGCTGCTTATGACACCGAAACGCCTAGCAGAAATGACAACACTGAGCATACAGAACAAACAAGGAGACATCTCCCGTTTTAATTTTTCAAACAAGGGTGATGTACAAACAATGTATCTTTCTTTGTTCTGTGTGCTCTTTGTTGTCATTTCTGCCAGGCGATTCGGGTGTCATAAGCAGCATTCATTATGGGCGTGTGTTAATTCATCATCGGGAGCAAGAGTTACCATACTTGAACTTGATCGTTCTTTTCTTTACAAGGCCATAATAACCGAAACTATAATGAGCATTTCTGTTTAAACTTAGGCTTGAAATCGGTGTCAAACATTCATGTGCCACATGCTTAAATTTGAAGTTTGTACTTTTGAGACGATGGAAGTAGATTACAATAAGACTGGACACTAAAACAGTAAGCTTGATGTGCTCATTCTGAGAATGTTTATAGTGTCTAAAAGTTGATTTCCCTTCCTCCTTTCATTAATATGCCCATCATACATGCCATATGTTTCCAGGCAGACAGATTCATATGAATGAAGAGGACTTTTAAATTTGTTTGAATGCCAGCTGGTACAAAGGCAGTCTGAATGTAGCATGAGGTAACGTTACTTTAGGTCCGAGTTCAGAGTTAGAGATGAGGCCCAAGACACCGTAGATTCTGCATTGCGCTCATTTTGCTTTAACAGAAGCGGGGAAGGAGGAGAGATAGCATGAAAGTATTCACTTTTTTTTTTAGACATTATACATATTGAATCCTTACCTACGAGCTATGGAAACCATTAAGTTCTGTTTTCTGAATAGAACAATGTGTGTATGCCCATCCAAAGTCAACCTTCCTGTCAAGAAATTGGGGTCAGAATTGGCCAGGGATTAGAAAGAACAGACAGGAAGTTGATTGGCTTGGATGCTGTTAAAGTTGTCTCACAGCCCAGGGTGACGTTTCTAAAGGAATCGTCTTGACATGCGACGATTTTAGCATATGTGGCAATCTAGCTGTGATGACTGGGGTTACACAGAGACGGGGGGGAGCACTGGGCACCAAGCCTGCATTTTGAAGGTACAAATAGATATAGCCCTGTCTGTCAACGTCATTTGGCAGCCTATCCCAGGTTGCTACCATTCTGTGAGAGAAACAGGTGCTACTCACGCTGAGTCCGCTTTAGTGCTTGATCAACTTAAAAACCTTCCTGGTATCTTTCGTCTGGTAGACCTCAAACCTTGGTCTGCTTGTCTTGTAGATGCCATGGAGGTACTTGGAGAAATCAGTGACACCCCCACCCCCTCTCCCCCCTCAAAGTTCCAGGCTATAAGTGTGAGGGCTGGCAGACGTTTAGACAGGACTTGTCCTGTAGAGGGGCAGTCAGCCTGGCGGCTCGGTGTTGAACATTCCCCATGCCGCACTGGGGTGTCTTCAGAACAGACTGCCAGACACAGCGTCCTTGTTTAGCTTACTAGTATAGTCTGCCAGTATCATCAGCTTTGAGTCTCTTCATGTTGACATTCACAGTGTAGGTCACCGTGTCACCACCACAGTTTCCCAGATCACTGACATCGGTGGTATGGCAGACACAGTTTTCTCTTCATACACCAGTATTGAAGCATCTAGAGATTTTCATTGTGCTTTTCATTGCAGGATTTCCACAGAAATTCACTCAAGACTCGAGACTCACGCCACAGGATAGGTCTGAATGCGAAGGGACCAAACTCCCAGCTTTGCATACACACAAACTGCATTTGCCACCACAAAGTATGAAGCTCGGAATCAGAACCAGTGACAAATTAATGAACTTGTTGATAATGGTCACTCTGCGGATGTGTAGGAATTTTTTTTTTTTTTAAGAATATTGACGTGCATGTATTCGTGCAAGAAGTCAGGTACAAGGGATGATGAAAAATATACGAAGCAAACAGAAAGCAAACTTGTAAGGAATATGAAAAAAAAATGCCCAAAACGTTTCTAGGCATATATTTCATCAAAGACGAAACCCAGGGATGACATTGGTAATCTTATTAAGACTGATAGGACATTTCCTCAGACTTGCTCAATACTTTTTTCTCAAGTTTTTTTGTTTGTTTTGTTTGTTATTAATTACGGGGGAATTCCTACTTCCCAAAAACAAACATACAGAATAAATTCACTCTCTCTCTCTCTCTCTCTATATATATATTTTTTTTTTTAACTGGAAACGACATCTATGATGTTTTAGCAGAACAGAACATCACAAAGTCCGCTGGTCCAGAGAACATACATCCTAGGCTTTTAGAAAAATCGAAAGACTGTATGACATTTTTTGAAAACCGTGTTTCATGAAACAATAAAGAAGGGGAAAATCCTAACAACTGGAAGCAAGCTGGAGTCAGGCGAATTTGTAAAAAAAAAAAAAAAAATCATAAATCTGATTCTGGACGCTAGAGACAGGTTATATTCACATCAGTGGTGTGTGAGATTTGCCAAAAATCTGATCAGAGATGATCTTAATGAACATTTAATTTCCAACAAATTATTAAACCGCCAGTGTAGATGTATATCGGGCAGATCCTGTCCAACCCAGACATTAAAGTACTATAAGCGAATAGCTGTTGATGACAAATGATTACATTCTTATGTATTTTTAGTATACTTAGATCTCCATAAGGCATTTGACAGAGACCCACATATGAAATTGTTGCACTCTGAAGGATTGTGACATGCGAGACAAACTTCTTGGGTGGACTAATAAATTTCCTGTCCGAGAGAACTCATGCAGTACGTTAAAATTTTTCGAGGAATTCACGGTTACCAATGGTGTTCAGCAAGGCAGTGTTTCGGGACCCACTTTGTTCATTGACTTCATTAGTGGCATCTCATGCATTGTTAACTCCTTGCAGACACAGCAGTATTCTGACGAAGGAGGTATGGAAACAAACAGCGAGACTGCATCAGTAAGCATGTTGGTCCATGGACTGGCAAATCAAGTTAAACATTAGGGGGAAAAGCAAAACAAAGGTAACCCCCAAATCATAGATATACCATGGATGAAAGCCATCTAAAACCCAATGAAGTCCAAAATGTTTTGAGGGTCTTGCTTGATTATAATCTCCCTTTTGACTAGCTTATGATTTCAACAGCTAAAAAGGCAAAAACAAATTTCTGCAGTCATACAACACTTCATTCAGTTCAAGACTTTATGGCACCACTTTTTGTTTTAACTTTAGTAACAAGAAATTTAAAGTTTAGCAACGTGGTTTAGCGTCCATTTTGAAGAAGTACATATGATAAGTATATTGATCAAACGAATCATGGAATCGAGTCACTTAACTGAATACCAAAGACAGGTTGAAACTCCTTGGATAGCAAAGTCTACACTACTGAAGAGCTACAGGTGATAAAACAGAAAATTTTGAAAATGTTAAGGCTATTGCGATGGTCAAACAAATAACTTATTTTCACCTAATAAACAAAATACTAGAGGACGTCCTAGGAAATTTAGTGAACCATTTATGTTAAACCCAACCTTTATGTGTACTTTCTTTTACTAACAAAATTGTAGATAATCTATGGTAACTGCAGGAACACGCGATTGTTTCTGAAATGAACTCGGTAAATAGAGAGAAGTATATTGTTTTCAAATGTTAGCATTCCGTAATGAGTGAAGTCAGCCATTCTACGCTGCACTGAACTCTCCTGTGGAATTGGCTTGTTATTAATTACCACACAGAGCAGACAAAAGGCTCTTCAGCCTAGATGCCGTATTATGTTATACTATGTTATGTTATTTCTGATGATGATAAAGATTACGATGACGATAGCAAACGACATAAGGAGCAGACGATGAGAGCAAACAAATCCACGTGTCATTGTTTTCATCCGGTGCAGCGCCCCCATAGTCCGACACGTACACTTCCTGTGACAACATGGCTGCTACCAGTCTTCAAAGCTGCTGCAGCTGGCAGATTATTTTGTTTGTAACAGTTGTTGTCCTGTTTCCTGCCATTTCACTAGGCCATGGCCATTCCCACGATGATGATGACCATGGGCATTCAGAACCAGCGTCTTTCAAGTACAGTAGACAAGCCAACGCGCCAGCAGACGACTCTCACGGGCACGGACATTCTCACGACCATGGACACGCACACGATCATGGACATTCCCACGATCACGGACATGTTCATGAACACCCCGACGGCCATGCGCATGATCACGGACATGCACATTCTCATGGCCATGCTCATTCCCATGGGCACACGCACACCAAACCTGGCGAAACAAAGAAAGGCATTGAGCAGTTCGAACGCGGCCCGCAACCCAGCCAAAGGCAACGGCCCAGACTTGATGGTGTGGCTGAAAGCCATTGGAGCCACAGCTTTCATCAGCATATCCCCAGTGTTTATTCTGTATTTTGTACCGTTGAACAGAGCTGATGAACAAAAAAATCTGCTGAAAATACTACTGAGTTTTGCTTCGGGTGGCTTGCTGGGAGATGCATTTCTTCACTTGATTCCTCATGCAATTGCCCCACACAGCCACGGTGAGGATGGGGATCATGGACACTCTCATGGGCACTCCCATGAATCTCACGGACACTCCCATGATCCTCATGATATGAGTGTAGGGTTGTGGGTCCTTGGGGGCATTGTTGCTTTCCTGATGGTTGAGAAATTTGTTCGTTTTGTCAAAGAAGGCAGCGGAGAACATGGACATGGACATAGTCATTCTCATGTATCTGCCAAAAAATCTAACCCAGAAGAGAGCAAAAAGCAAGATGAGACCATGACATCAAAAGATGAAAAAGAGGACAAGAAGTCTGAAACAGTGAAAGGAAAAGGCGATGACGAAAAATCTGAGAGCCCGAAGTCCCAGACAACCAAGAAAGCAAAGAACAGTGATGAAGAGACAGAAGACAGGACAGATGATGATGATGGAACAGTAGAAAAGACAGAAGAAAAAGCCAAGGAGAAAACAGAAAAAGAGTCCAAAGAAGAGAAAACTGTGGATGACAAAAAGACAAGCTCTGATGTCGTTTTTAAACAACCAGGTGAGTGGCTGATTATTGGAATGTTTATAACACTGCTATCTAGATGACTGTAAGACAGTAGCATGAAACTAGAGTGTGATATTGTTCTCGGGCTCATGCATACTAGTAGAAATAGAAAAATATAGACTTGAAATCTTTGATATCTTTTCATCAAAATATTGTGTATTGCTTTCAATTATTTATCATCATCAGTTATTGTCAATTATTGTTAGAACAGCTTCGAAACAAAAATGGCAAGAATAATGCATGGTTTAGTATAAACTTGTTTCTTCAGGGGGTTTTTTTTTTTTTTTTTTGAGGATATATATCCAACTTAAGGTTATTTAGCTGTGTCAGCAGTGAATTAGAACGTTCATCCTTGGAGAAGACAGCTGAACCTTTCTATAGTGCCCTCTTGATATCATTATTAATTTACTCAGTTAAGAAAAGGGAACTAATTTCTCTCAGGATGTATAAAAATTTGTCAGACAACTTGAACTAATTTGAGGTGGGATCAGTTTAGGAGGGAAAAGAGACTACATCAAGGGCAATAAGGGGAGGGGAGGAAGACCCAGAAACACAAGTATTTAGAGGGATGGAAACTATGTGATCTGCAGGCATTTTCTTTCAAGGATTGATTGCCCTGTATCATTCCTGATTTCGTCACTTTTCTATTGTCAGCAGCCCTTTACCTTAAGTTCGTGCCACCAAGTGGCCCACTGTTGTTTCATAGTGCCTGTTCTGATCAGAATAGACCTCATACACATGCGCGCGCACACATACACACACACACACACATACACACACACACACACACACACACTTGCTCACACACACATACAGTGTGTGTGTCTGTGCATGTGTATTCATACATGCAGGCATGTGTGTGTCATAGTGTGTGTGTGTGTGTGTGTGTGTGTGTGTGTGCGCGTGCATGTATTTTGCAGGGATGCATGTGCACTTGGTCTTAAGGTTTTTGTTCTTGCCGATGTATGTATATATGTAATATATTTATATGCATTATGCTTATTGTTTGGGATTTGGAGCTCCTTTCCAGGACTGTGTTCAACAAATGTCCATTGTTTATTAAAATAATATTTGGAAGCATCTTGCATTCCAAACCTCATGAAAATGAACATCTTCAATGTCATGCACTGTTCAATAAAAGTCCATTGTGTATTATTATAATATTTAGAAGCATCTCTTGCATTCCAAACCTTATGAAATGAACATCTTCAATGTGATGCACTGTTCCAGACCATGCCCATGGTTCTGATATCAAGGTGGCTGGCTACTTGAACCTGGCGGCGGACTTTGCACACAACTTCACGGATGGCCTGGCCATTGGGCCTCCTTCCTAGGGGGCAACACCCTGGGCATGATCACCACCGTCACCATCTTCCTGCACGAGATTCCCCATGAGATTGGAGACTTTGCCATCCTGGTTCAGTCTGGCTGCACCAAGAAACAGGTGGGTGACCTGCACTTTTGTGCCTCTGGGGAGTGGAAATGGTCTCTGTCCTCTTTGAGCTGAAGTTCTCTCCCTTCCACATTGATTTTCTACAACACTCTTCTTCTTTGAAGCCCAGTTGTTGGGAAGTTAATTTCCTTCCCTTCCACATGAATTTTCTGCAGCGCTATTCAGCTTTGAACTGCCAAGTTGTTGGGACCTGAAGTACTGTCCCATCCACATTAATTTTCAACAATGCCATTCTTTGAAACGACCAGTTGTTAGGAGCTGAAATACCTTCCTTCCACATTAATTTTCTGCTGCAACGCTATTCTTTGAACAACCAAGTTGTCAGAAGTACCCTTCCACCCACATCAGTTTTCTACAGTGCTCTTTCACTTTGAACTACCAAATTGTCAGGCGTTCAGGTTCCCTCCTTTCCACATCAGTTTCCTTCAACGCTATTCTTCTTTGAACTACAAGGCTGTCAGACACTCAAATTCCCTTCCTTCCACATTAATTTTTTACAATGCTGTTCACCATTGAACTGCCAAGTAATTGGAAGCTGAAGTTCCCTTCCTTTCACATTAATTCCCTACAACTCTGCTCACCTTTGAACTACCAAGTTATTGGAAGCTGAAGTTTCCGCACTTCTGCATTACTTTTCTAGAGTGCTGTTCACTTTTAACCTAGCACATTGTTGGGAGCTGAATTTTCCTCACTTCTGCATTAATTTTTCTAGAACAAAAAAAAAAAACAAGAAACAAAAAAAAAAAACACACAAAGGAAAAAAAAAAAGAAAAAGAAAAGTCGCAGACACACACACAAACATACATGAATTGAATTATGCGTAAACTTACACACACACACACACACACACACACACACACACACACACACACACACACACACACACACACACACACACACACACATCTCACACACACACAAATGAGTAGCATCAGAACGAGGAAAAAAAACAAGGGTTGGCAGGTGCGAGAGGCTGAGAGAGAGGGGGAAAAAATGTGAAGATGGGTAATTACAACAAAAGTTGGGACCATGTGTACATATACTAGAGTTGTTAAAAAAAAAAAAAAAAGTCACAATAAAGCTAGGAAATGATAGAGGAATAGGGAAACAAGGTTTTGTCAAATTGATCTGAATCATAGTTCAGAAAGGCTAAGTATTTTTCCAATTTAAATCTGTAGCTTAAGATTGTTAGGAAAACATGAAGGTCTGAGTGGTTATTTTGTAGTTTACATTTGTAAACACATAAAACTTTACAAACAGCAGAATAAAGTTAAGAACTTTGTCAGTTTCCACATTATGTTTCACTCCAAGCAGAACTAACTCTTTGTCAAAAAAAAACAGATTAGCGCAGTGCTGACATTATCCATTGGCAGGTTTTGAAGATTTCTCCAAAACGGCTGCACAATATTACAGTCGAAAAGCATGTGTGTAATCGTCTGTTGTTCATGATCACAAAAGTTACATAACGGTGAATCAGCAATTTTGCATTGAAATAGGTATTGCTGGGGGTGGCAGCAATCTATGTAGAAGTCGACATTGGAACCATCTAAGCTGGACGTCAGTAGAAACTTTATAACTTTGAAGGAATATTTGTTTCCAATTCAGATTTACAAAAAGATTATTCCATTGATGATTAATAGCAGCGGGAGAGGCATTATTTTCATTTAAAGTTTTTTGTGCATATTTGTTGCCTCTTTTAATGCAAAACCAGGCTTTTTGGTCTAAGAGTTTATATTGGTTAGTTATGATAATATTAAGTTTTTGGCAATAGTTGCGAATGGTACTTATTATGCCTTCATACAAGAGAAAGTTTGTTCTTATACCTTGATAATTAACTAAAATTCATGGAAGGTCATCCAATGCCCATTTCCATTAATCAAGTGATTAATGAAGAAAATGCCATAATTACACCATTCCTGTACACAAAAAAATAACTTTTTTATCTCTTAAAAAAATTTTAATATTGTAATGAATTCACTCTGACATGAAGTCATGTACTGTGGTCGGGCAGCACTTTGAACACAGTTTTGTGTAGTGTTTCATCACATCATTCCAGAATGGGTTATTGACCTCTTGCATAATAACATTAGCAAATTCAGCACCAAAGTTTTTCATATTGTCCAGCTTAGGGAACATATTAATGGTAAATTCCCGCCAACCCGACTCATACGTTAATCTTCTCAACCAACTTATCTTCATAGAAGAAATGAAATTTTTTACATTTAACATTTTTAGTCCGCTTTCACAGTACTGCTTTTGAACCACAGATTTTTTTATTTTACTTTTTTTGCATTCCATTATTAATCTTCTAGAACACTAGACACCTTTGAACAACCCAAGTTGTTTTTCCAGGAGCTGAAGTGAAGTTCCCTCCCTTTCACATTGAATTTTCTAGAACGCTATTGATGTTTTGAGTTTCTTGGCTGTTGGGAGCTGATGTTCTCTTGTTTCCGCAGAAATTTTCTACAGCGCTAAACAAAGTGTTCTTTCCCCCTAGAAGTTGATCAAAACACACACCCTGCGGTCACAAAATCAAAGTAAATTTTGTATAAAAAGAATCTAGTGGTGGATGTAATCTGATGGGCAGGTGTGTCTGTGTTACTGAATGTTGTCACAGATCAGTGTGATCACCTGTCTGTACTGTAAGAATGCTGTGATGACAACCACATCAGGTGAACTCACAGCTATAACACTAACAAAAAGGTCTTTAAGTAATCAAGCAAGAATTTCCATTTAAACTTGTATGAGTAGTTGATGAATTTTACTCAGAATTGGAAGGCTCCATATGGTCATGAATGTCACATAAGTTGTACTTCTTGTCAGTCATGGTATGAAGGAGAGTAAGCAGTGGAGGAGAGGGGGGGGGGGGGGGGGGTGGGGTGGGGAGGGTCTTGTACTTCATGTCTTTGAAGAACACTAGACAAACTCTCCAACACCATGTCTCTCTGAGAACACTAAACAAACTCTCCAACACCATCTCGGTGGGGGGTGGAGGGGAGTGGAGATAGGTGTGAGGGGTGGGTGGTTGGGGGGTGAGTGGGGGATCCCCTGGCAGTGTGCTTCTTCAGCAGTGGTAGTTTAGAATGCAGGTGATGCCTAAACATCTTTGATTTTGAAAGCAGTGTTTAACTCAGTGTGACAGATGCATGGTGGTGACACTTCGCTGTAGGTCAGTCTTGTAGTTTCAAACATACTTTGGTGTGTGATTTTAGTCTGGGCGTTGTAATCGGCGCACAGATTTGAGTTCAACGGTTTGCAAGCCTGGTGTGTTTTCTGTGGTTGCCTGGGTTGCAGACATCATGGCTTGACTCTTCAACAATGACTTAAGGTTGGAGTAGCCTGTGAATTCCAGAGAATACTTTGGTGATGGGGTTTGTGCTGTTCCTGCCCCTTTTTGGGCTTCGATGGTGTGTGTGTATGCGTGTGTGTGCATTTTGTCCAGGGGCGATGTTCATAGGTAGGTGATGAAGTATGTGATAGCTACAGCAGGGTATGTGTCCTTTTCTTTCTTTCCTAGTGTTTGATTTAATATTCATATAGATAAATGAATGAACAAACAAAAGAAAAGAATTAGTGTTGGTAGTGGGTTCATATACCCATAATAAATCTTGTACACCATACCCCCAGGTGTGATGTAAAATGGACTTTGTGTACTATACCAACAGTGGACCTTTGTGTGTTACATGCCTATGTGTACTAGAGCAACAGTGGACCTTTGTGTGTTGCATGCCTATGTGTACTATAGCAACAGTGGACCTTTGTGTGTTACATGTCTATGTGTACTATACCAACAGTGGACCTTTTGTGTGTTACATGCCTATGTGTACTATACCAACAGTGGACCTTTGTGTGTTACATGCCTATGATGCACTTGATACTCGGACAATGAAGCAGCTTTGTGCTGAACTCAGTGCATAAACCCACAAAGCATTTGTTCTCTGACAGAGAGGCAAAGGTGACCTCTGTGCCATGCAGTCAGTATACCCACAATGCACTCTGTCTCAGGCGATGATGCTGCAGTTCTCCACAGCCATTGGTGCCATGCTGGGGCACGCTGTGCAGCCTGCTGGCAGGAGGTGTGGGCGTGGCCGCCACCGCCTGGATCCTTCCCTTCACCGCCGGGGGCTTCATCTACATCGCCACCGTGTCCGTGATCCCCGA
This sequence comes from Conus betulinus, assembly GCA_016801955.1. NCBI lineage: Eukaryota > Metazoa > Mollusca > Gastropoda > Neogastropoda > Conidae > Conus > Conus betulinus. Next base: position 142,489 of record JADBJO010002879.1, read on the forward strand.
GCTGCTGGAGGAGGCCAAGATCAAGCAGTCAGTGATGGAGATCGTCGCTCTGCTCATCGGCGTCTACATGATGGTACTCATCGCCGAGTATGAGTGAGGCAGCTGGGCAGGCTGAGGGTGTTGTCGAGGAGAGTGGTCTGCCTTTTCTGTTCTGTGTTGTTGTCTGTTGATGTGTTGAGCTTGGGGAGGGAAATGCATGTAACTGATGGACCTGAAAGGTCATCTGCTGGCCGAAAGAAGACCAGCCATCCTCAGGGTGTCATTCTGAAAGTAGCAACTATTTCCAAGTGGTTCCACCTTTCTGCTTTTGTTTTATCCCTTTTTTTGATGAGGTGAACATTCAGAGGGTTGGTTTGAAACACTCCATCTTTTGCATATTGTAATATAATTTGAATATTTGTCAGGGTTAGTCTCTTATCTGTGTATGCAAATGAAATCACCATTTTCTTTCTTTTCCACCTGTTAAGATGACCATCTTCGGCAGAGTTTCATACAGTGTTTCGTCCACATATCCTTTGGATTTTGACCTGGTATTGCTACTCATAGTGCCTCTCCTCACCAGTTCTTTTCTTTAGTCTGCATTAACATGACTTACACCATGATGGCACTTACAGCAGTGTAAACAGAAGGCAGAGTGAGGGGAGGGGAGGTGATGGAGGAAGACAGTGAAAGGAGTTTGAGTGCTGAGCCTGTCTCAGTGGACTGCTGGGTGTAGATGAGAAAAAAAGAACGTTTACCATAGTGACAACTGCATCATGGTGTGATAGATATAGATATATATATAGATAGATATATATATATATCTATATCTGTTGTACATATGTACATGGAATGTTGGTTTGGGGTACAGCATGACAGAGGCAAGTACATGCAAGTGTTGATCATTCCATCTTTCCATGTTTTTTTGTTGTTTTTTCTGTCTACTAACATCTGATTTTTCACATTGCAGTCTACACTACTGTGTAAACTGTTGCCCTTCATTGAAAGAAGTCTGTATGTGTAGGGGGTAGGGAGGAGGAGTGTGAACAAAAGATATGAATTATTGCAAGCTTCAACTGTAAAACTGATGGCTTCAGAGGCTTAGGCAAAATCAAAATATGGAAAAACCCATGTACTTAACGGACAACAGGCGTGAACAAAACAGATAATCACTTGTTTGAGTACGATAAAGAGTGGGTCATTGTTGATTGAGTACATAAAATTCAATTTTCTTGAGGATTTGGTGAAGTATGGTGAACTTTGGCACATGTGCTTGTATTGCCGCTTGATGAGATGTCTGACAAGTCTTTAGCTGATGACCTTTGGCATGTCATTGATGATCGCAGCACTGAGGTCTGACGGTGTGTGTCAGCTAACTGGGCAGCAAGAGAGAGTAACATTGTCACCACCAATGAATTCAAGGTTCAGCACCCATTCCACCTGTAACTACCGTTCTGCCCTAGAAATTCCTGTCTGCCACCACTAGATGACTGCCATTTTGCCCTGTACTGTCTTTGCCCCCATTATTTGGGAAGCTATAAGTAGTAAGACAGGCTGCTTTGGGGTAACCGTTGTTGTAGAGTGGCTGCTGTTAACATTGGGCTTTGATTTGACTGTAAAGATTGTCAACATGATGCTGTCGAGCTTTAATCAGACGTGACTGTGAATGACAGTGATACATGACTGTCCTTTCAACATAACTGAGGAGAGCTTAGCGCCCAGACTACTTAGAAAGCAGTGTACACTGTACAGGTGCATCTGCACTCACTTGAAACTTCAGTGTCAGTGTGTAGGACAACCAAAAAGCGTGTAGTCTGCACTGAGGGCATGGACAGATCCTGGATTTGCTGTAATCACTGTGACCACAGTAGTCATTTATGTTAAATATCAACAACATGATGGACAGACACACTACACAAGACTTATTGTTGACTGCTTGATTTTTGCTAATGAGGTAGGTGATCACACTTGTCTGTTACAGTGCACATCAAGAACGTACCAGAGACACATACCTGTATGAAACTATATCGACTGCTGGATTTCAGTGTGTGTGATTTAAATTTCTGTCTGTAATTTCTTGAAAAGAAAAGTCACCAAGTTTAAAAGTTCAATTTAGGTCAATTTAACACACTGAGAAAAAGATAAATTAGCTAACCACATGAATTTAACAAGAGAGAAAAAACATGGTAAGCAGAGGGTTAAACCTTCTTGCACCCCATTTGAACCAGCCAGCAAAACAAACCCGGGGGCTATTTCCAACATGAAATTATAGCTGTCCCTCCCTGTATCTTTCCTACTTTAAAAAAACATGGCCCTTAGCAGCGTATTTTTGCTCGATATAACTCCCTAACTTTTCTGTCCTATCACTCATCGGTCATGGTACATACGCCAACCTGTCATTGGCTCAGAATGGTGCTATAATTGTTTGTTTTTTTAAACAAGATTCAGTGCTCAAGTAAAGGCCTCTTTTTCTTTTTTTTTCTCCTTGTACATAGTGTCAAGTTTATTGGAAATCTGAAAGGGGGTGAAAAGAGGAAGTGTTTATTTCCAGTGATTAAGGGGGATGTGTATCCTTTAAAATCATAGAAACGCTCATTGTTTCTGATTGTGTTTTTTTAAGTTGCTGCTGTTGACTTGTAAGCATGTGGAGCATTTCTTCGCAATGATGAACCTTGCTGCATTGCAAACAGTTGGTGAGTTATCTCCGCTTTTGAGGTAGACACCTTGTGGCTGTGGACTGGGGCTGTGGCCATCACACTTGAGAAATCAAGTCTGCCAGTTGTTGTTTGGGAGAGGTATATGAAAATGTGGAGATAGTTCAGTTAAACACACTGGACATAGTAAATTGTGTTGTGTCTGTCTGTTTCGCTGTGTGGTAAGAGTGTTCAGGGAAACACACTAGGCATTGTGAATTGTGTTGTGTTTGTATGTTTTTTCTGTGTGGGAAGAATGGGTGACGGTGGTATTTCAGAATGCGGTCTTCTTGGTTAAGTTTTCTGCCATCTCTCTTCATTTTTCTCACAGCGACAACAAGTTACGATCCAACCATATAGGGGTATTTTAGATACAAGCACTTGTGCAGAACTGAAACTTTCACTCTTTCATCACCAGCTAACGCTAGCTGTGCAGCAGAGCTGCTGTGAAGTACTGGATTTACGAGGCTGTTGATTGTTGAACCACTGAACTTGTTACTGTCATGTTAGAAATTATGCAGAGAAAACGAAAGTTTCATGTTACAGTCCGCTATGAGAGGAAACCTAAAAAAGCACACACAAACAGCAGACTGAATCACAGCGTGTTTGTTGTACCAACCGGTCCCTGTTGCGTACTGACTGCAAGGAACTGTGCAGTTTTTATGGTGATGAAAAAGTTAATCTTGTGCACTGGTCATGAATGTGTTGGTGATTTTCAGTTGTTTTGTTAACAATAATTCTTCATGACCAAACAGCTAGTCACAGAGAAAGCATTATGTTGACTCATCATGGACAATAGATTGATGTCCTGCTAGTATATTTCCTCTTAAAGGGTCAATTCTTAAAGGTACAAGTGCAAATTGGTACCTGTTCATGTGTATATAGTTGTAAATTTTTGACAACATATTCATTATTATTGATCTATATTATTATTATGTTGATGTGTGTTTATATATATTATTACAAACATGCAAATATTTTTCACTACTGTGCTTATTTCTTGCTGCTATTGGAGGAACACTTTTCTGTTTGAAGCATGAGAAAAGATTATGCCAGTTTTCACCACAGGGGAGATATTCCTCTCAATCTGATGAGGAGGAAGTGATTTTTCTGCTCAGCCTGTTGAACCAATAGAAGACTGAAGATAAAAATCTAAAGAACCGTATTCCAGCAGTTTGCAGGTTAGTAGCCCTCTTGGACTTGGGTAACCCTGTATTGAAAAACAGCCCACTAACCAGTCACAGATGCATGAGAAACAGTGGCACATAACACATTCACATCTTATTTTCTGGTCAACAGCTGAAGTGTTGAGTGGATCTGATTGGAACGACAAAGTCTGTATGATTACCCAACATGAACTCGGACATGATAACTGTGGGAACAAAATGAAATTTATGTTAATTTGTTGAATATTGATAGGTCATAAGACTTGGAATGCTTGAGCATTTAATGAATTAGGTCTGGCGGACTATTTTTCGAACTTCGTCTTGTGGAGTTGGTTTTGTGTGTGACAGTGACATAGAGGAGTAATTCAACTAGAAAGATAGGTAGACATGACCTGCACGTGGAGATCTGTGAGTGTTGTGTGTGTACATGTACATGTGTGTGTGTGTACATGTACATGTGTGTGTGTGCGCACATATGTGTGTGTGTGTGTGTGCATGCAGCATTCTCTGAAGTAGTAGTGTGCAAAAAAGAGGACGCTTCTGTCTTTGAAGATGTCAAGAACACTGTGCCGTGAGCCATCTGTGAAAACTTGTTTGTCTGTTGAGATTTTACTTCTGAAAGGATTGTTGGCATTTAACAATTAAAGCCAGTGGAACACATGAAAGACTGTGCATTTTATGTCAAATAAGTTGGGAAATTTTACTAACGATTTTTTTCTCTGATCAGCTTATTCATAGGTGCTCAATTTAATTTTGTTCTCACATATCACCGTGTCTTGGTCGACATATGAAACTGATAAATGTGCAGGTTGGTTAATCCGATCCATATGAATTCTATGTGTTGTGTGCTGAAGGAGGTAATGACACAGACTGTGAAACAAAGACCACCCTCAATTTAGCTCATATCCATCAGCCAGCCAGAATCAGCACAAAACCACAGGCACTGCTTGTAGGGCCAGAACTCGCCCCCTTCAGATGCCCATTTCTGAATGCAACATGGTTGCAGTGCAATTACTACCATCAATGTCACTGCGTTCCCTCCATAAGTTTATCCCATCTGTGTGTGTGTGAAAGCAAGGTCATATTATGCAAATTATTTGCAGGCCTGATGTGCACAAGCTGAAGGGGACAAGTGTAGTGGTTTTGTCTGCCCTTGTTGCAGGATTGTGATTTTCTGGACTGCTTTGGGTTGATACCAGTGGTCTTGTTAACACTTGTGGCCAGAAAGGCCAGGCACAGTATATAGCATGGCCATTGTCATTGCTGCAACTACAACCACCCCCCTCCCTCCTTGCCCCCTGTCGTCTTCCCATCCCTCCTCTCATTGATCATTGTGTTTGTGAGCACAGCGCTTAAACTGTTGCAGCACTGTTGTTTTGTCACTGCAAGGAACAGATCTCTTGTTGCACTGCGATTGAGGGGACCGCTGTTCTATTATCATCACTGATGTGTTTAAAGTTCATGCACAAATGCTGTTGAAATGGTGGGTTTTCTGAAATGGTGCCAACCTGTTACTTCCTCTAAATGGCAAAAGATTGTATACCAAATAATTTTTAGTTGCTCTGAAGTAGTAGAAGATCGAAACCTTGCTCTGGTGATGATTTGCCAAATGTTTGGGATGCTGTTTGAAAAATATATTTGAAACTTTACCAAATCTGTAATATAAGATTTCTGTACCATGAAACACAAAATGTGGTTGTGACCGCCTAGTCTCAAAACATGGAGGTACAAGTAGTATTTTACCCAGCTGTAACACACCACTCCTCTCTCTTTCTCTCACATGCACAGAGCACCATCCAACCAAGAAAACCAAGCATGCTGCAATGTACTGAACACAATTCATGTATTGACCAGCCAGGATCACATAATTATGATCTTACCTAAAAATCTTACGTTCTTTACATGCAATCCACAATTTCTGTCTGGAAATGCCTTTCATCAGTGCTACACCTCTCTGTAACAATTTCAACCTTATCATAGACACTTAGTTTGCCTTTGATAATTACAACAAAAATTCAGATGTATGCATGCCACTACAAAACACTGTCACTGACAAAACAAAAAAATCCCTTTGAACTACTTGTACATATATTGAAGACTGGCACATCCAACCAACTTCATCCAATCTGTATGCCCCTCAGTGCACTCCCCTCTCCCTCTACTGTCTCTTTTCCCTGTCTCTGTCCATTGGTGTGCAAAACCCACACACAAGCAGCAGCGTCACTTCCCCAATGATTCTCACAAGATCATTTTCTAACTGTTCAGTCCTGATTTCCATGTCTACCAACGTCTCTCCTCCTATCTCCCAACACCCCCAAACCCCTTCCATCTCCATCCACTGTTGACCACCTCAGTTGTCTTGTTTCTCCCTATGAACCATCTCTGTGAGGTGATACAAGCTGTTGCTTAACAAAGGCATACAGAAACCTTTTAGAAACTCAGTAATCACACAATGGCTATTGGCAGAGCTCACCTCGGCTCTTCTGTGTGTGTGGTGTGTGTATGTGTGTGTGTGTGCATGCAAGCATGTTGAACACCACAGGGCCAGGTGAATTGCCACAGAATGGCAGTCTACACACACTGTAGGCTGCATGCAGGCAGCCCTCTGTGAACTGTCTGTTCTTACCACCAGTGTCATCCATGACAGCTCCCAGTTTCAACTTGTTAATTAATGCCAATCACTCTCATCAGAAGAGCGTTCATGCTTGGGAAGTCCCCTTCTGATTTAAGGTGGGTACGGAAGACAAACACATACTAAATGTGTGCACAGCAATAAGAGAATACTGACAATCGCACCATGTAAAACAAACCAGAGAAGAGAGAGAGAACCTTTTCAGCACATACCAGATGATTTCAACAAGTTCGTTGATGTCTGGAGGAGTTACAGAACCTTACTTAAATGCTTTTCAAGAAGAAAATTGCTGTAGCAGTCTAAAAAAAACAAACAGACCGAGTTCTACCGTCACACAACAAAGATAATTACATTCTCCCCCCCATATCACACATTGTTAAAAACACCATCTCACGCGGCAGCCTTCTTCACCTGAGCAATCTTTTCTAAACATTTCTGTGACATGGTCGCCGCCATGGAGTGCTTGTTCCCTGATGACAGCTCCTGCCCCTTCAAACACGCCGCTTCCGCCTCTGGCAGCTTGGACGTCCGCAGGAACACTGCCCCCAGGTTACAATATAACACTGGAAGGTGAGACGACTTCATCTCCGTGGCCGACTTGATCGCCTTGTTCAAAATCTCAGCTGCCTTCTCATAATTCTTCAGAAGAATGTGGGCGGTGGCCAGGTCGTTGACCAGAATGACATACTGCCCCTTCTCCGTCCCCAGAACTTTCCCAGCAATGCCCAAGGCACGCTCCAGCGCCTGCACGGCCTCCGTCAGGCGCCGCTGACCCATGAGAAACCGGCCGTACGTTTCCAGGGCCATCCCTAAGAGCGCTTCCGTGTCTCTCTGTGTTTCCTCTTCATCCAGCTGTGGGTTCAATTCTTTGCTGTCAGAGGATGATGCCAACTTCCTGCCACCAGGTTTGGCTGAAGCTTCTGCCTCTTTGATAGCGTCCGACACTGGCAAGGAATCTGAAACACGGTCCACTTGTGTTTAGAAGTAATGGTGACCCAGACAGATGATTAACAAGCGTTAATCGCAATAAAATTGCTGGCACTTTCGGAAAATATAACAGCGAGTTCTTAACTTAAGTCTTATGATTCCTACAGAAAATAATGTATAGGTACATTGGGAATGTGCAGACGAAAAAATACAATATTGACTCAAAAGTCAAAAGACCCAGACAGATGATTAACAAACGTTAATCGCAATAAAATTGCTGGCACTTTCGGAAATTATAACAGCGAGTTCTTAACTTAAGTCTTATGATTCCTACAGAAAATAATGTATAGGTACATTGGGAATGTGCAGACGAAAAAAATACAATATTGACTCAAAAGTCTTAGGATTTCCACAGAAAATAAGTATTGTACATTTGGATACACACACACAAAAAAATACAATCAAAATGAATAAACACCAGTCAAACAATAGTTCTTCTTTCATGCAAGAAACTGCAACAAATTCAACTTATTTGTACTTTGCTATTATTTGTTAACACGATGTCAACATGACCAAATTCCAAACTATGAAAATATACTCTTATTCACTGTAACAAACTGATCATTATGCAAGTAACTGATCGTCATGGAGATGTAACAGTGTGTGTATGAACATACATGTGCTGCAAGTCCCTAAGTTCCGTGATCATTTCTGTTCTTGTCTTTCTTCTTATGTCGTCTGATTAGGTGGGAGGAATAAGACCACCAAAAAAAAACCAAAAAAAAACAAACATGCATTGATTGCATTCAGCATTGTGTTCAATAGACATTTTGTTGTTTCCATAATCCAAACACATGGATAACAGGATCCTCAACACCTACATACAGAGAAACAGTATGTATCCCATGCAGAGTTTGCTGATGTGTCCACATCCTAAGCACACACAAAAATGTGAAAAGAGATATGGTACTAGTGCTTGTCACTGATCAATGTGACAAGTCTCTGCCATGTTTTTCATATTATCAGTTGTTGGATCTACAAAATCTGGAATCTTTTAGGAGGAAGTGCTTTGCAACATCTGCATGTCTGGCATTTGTAAAAATCTAATTAGCACCCTCTTTACCCTTTAAGGAACACCTGTGCAAACCAAAAACTCTGTACACTCCTCAAAATCTAACACATGTTGGGCAACCATTCTCATCCAAATTCACATTTCTCTTACACCGAAAAATAGGGTATGTAACTCTGTATAGACATACAAGCGCTTGAAAAACAGACCAGTTCAAAAAAGAAAAAAAAACAAACCTACCTTTCCCTGAATTCTCCGGCGCCAACTTGGCGTCCTGAGACTTGATACAAAACAGCAACCCCTGCTCTGCCTCTGCCTTGCGATCAAGCATGGCGTAGACAGTGGCCAGTTTGAGAGAGAGCTCGATGACAGCGTTGTCGTCCCGAGCAACGCCCTGCTGAGACAGCCCTTCATGGTCTCTTTGTACAGACGTTCCGCTTTCTCCAGCTCCCCTTGACCCAGCGCCATGTCCGCCAGACTGTCGTAGATGTTGGTCTTGGCGTAGATGTACGTCTTGAAGTTGATCTTCTTCAGTTTTAAACATTTCATCAGCAACCTGAGCATGAGTAAAAAGAAAATAAACTGATTTCCATTAAGACTGAAAAAAAACACAAGATCAGGCTCACATTTTCTTACTGTTTCTGTAATGACTTTAGCTTTTTTTTTTGTTTTTGTTTTTAATCTTCAAACTGGGGTGGGGAGAAGCGGAACTAGAAGAGGTTGGTTTATCACTTCATGTTCTTTTTGTTCGAGGATGGGGCAAAATGTGGTGACGATAGGAAGTTCAGAAATAATCATGAAGTTCTTTGTCAAACTCTTTTGAAAATATGGTTGTTTGCTAAACATCTGTGCTTATTTATTTCTTTTCCTCCAATTCCTGTCTTCTTCCTTTCTCCTGTTATTTATACGACAGTGCACAAACCATGCACACGCACACACACATTACAGTCATACTGAAAGGATATTTCCACGTTGTAATAAAGCTGAAAAGTTAGGCCAACTGTATAAAAGAAAAGAAAAAAAACAGGGGGATGGAGCAGAAGGGAGGTGACACGGAGCAATAACCAGCAGGATTTCCAGTTGACCATAGGAATAATGAGAAATGAGAATGGCTAAGTGTTAAGTTACAGAAAGGCAACATCCTTTATTGGCTGTTCTGGATTAGGGGGAATGTTTCAAACAGAGTCGCCCACAAGTTCAACTAAACAGTAATTGGATTGGCTCTATCTTGAACCAGTAGCAGTACAATATATAGCATCAACCAATATTTTTTTTTTTATATCCAGTTTTTACTTGTACAGTACAGAAAGCACAAAACTGGTGCTGATGATTCTGCCTACTTTTTTCTTTTCATAACACGGTCAAATATCACTCAGTCTTTATGCTTGCCAGGGTAATGGAAACGACTTGCAAAGATTTGTCTATTTTTACACCATGTCTGGAGAGAAAATATAGTCACTACATTATAGCTCTAGAATGATAAACCAACTGCAGCACAAAACACATGTCAGGAACTTTAATACTAGTGCTCGCAGCTGTCTGACAGCCTAATACATCTCAAGAATACAGGACTCACTTTGCAGTCAAATCCAGTTACAGGGAAATAGTTTTAGGGGAGTGAACAAATCCTGGTCACAATAACCAGTTCTCTGTTATTACTAGAACCAGTGACATCCAGAAGGGAAGCACATCTATAGTACTCAACTCTGAAGGGAGGGAAGAATGCTGATTGGCTGACAAATGCAAGTCACGAAATTTGGCCACACAGATCTAGTACCCTGGTCACAGCTTGCGCTAGCCTGACATGGTACAGTGCCAAGGACTGATGCATGCAAAATTTGCTTCAGTACCACACAACCCAACACATATAACAGAAATGCTTTCCTGTCTCTGCTCTTACATCAACACCATGAAACCCAAGTCCACCTATGATTTTTCACTGCATTGTAATTTACTTTAAATTGTCAAGATAAAAAGTACTGGTCAGACAAAAATGTACCCTTAAAAAACAATCTAATGTCCTTAAAACTACAGACAATATACCCAGAAGCCTAAACATGAAATATGTCGTTGACTTAATACCCTCAGGGCGTCGTGGTATCGAATCTCCGCAGTGTGAAAGTCCTGTTTTTGATGTGAGCTTCTTTGGCTTCCATATAGACGCTCATCAAGGGGTCTCCACCTTTCTTGTCTTCTTCCTTTTTGCCAAAATTGAACCCCAGGAAGCCCTGAGAGAAGCCAGCCGTTGCCATGAAGACCGTCCATCGCCAACTGAACCTGCAATTTAGTGCAAACCCCATCATCATCAGGTCTGTTAATTTGTTAATGTTTGCCTTCTGCATCACCCTGGCTTCAAGTTCCAGCATCTGTTAACCAGAGTTAATTAATATCTTATGTCATCATCCCCTTCTCTTTTTAACAAAACAACTATGTAAGTGTGGGCATTTCTGTTTTCTCGTTATCTGCTTGTTTGTTTGTTCCTGACAATATTTTGTTTTTTAAATGGATGGGAGTGTTTGTTCTACTCATTTATTTTGTTTGTTTGTTTGTTCTGCTACCAAGTTCTAAGAGCATTACGTTCCATAATGCCACTGTTATTCACCATGCATACTCATACTGTATACTGTCTATATTGATGGAATCTAGACGTACATCAACTATGTTTAATGAATTGCAAAGGTAGGTGTGTGTGTGTGTGTGTGTGTGTGAATGCGCTTGCCTTACATTGTGGTTTCTACGGACCTGAGAAATTGAAAAGTAACTTAGTAACACACAACGAGTGCACCTTATAAAACACTTGTTACCTAACCTTCACCTTGAAGACTGTGTCACGAAGGCAAAAAACGGCGGAACGCTTGTCTTTGAATGTAAAAACTTCAACTGACTCCAAGTGACTCTGTCACGTGGACAGTTCCCTGTCAGTCTTTGTTTCACATTAAGAGAGACGACGGTGTTTCGCAGGGGGTTCTTTAAAATCGCAGCAAGTCTTCCAACACGGGCGGCCATCTTGTCAAGGGAGACCACTTAAATTGATGTAAAGGTGGCACGAGTGTTTACGCATTCGACGTGGGAACTTTAAAAAGTAAACCGGAGGAATTTCCAGCTTTTGAAAGCAAGACCCCCCAAACCAGTCCTTACACCTGACCCAAACCCTACCCCAAACCAGTCCTTACACCTGACCCAAACCCTACCCCAAACCAGTCCTTACACCTGACCCCAAACCCTACCCCAAACCACCCAAACCACCTTGACCCAAACCCTACCCCAAACCAGTCCTTACACCTGACCCAAACCCTACCCCAAACCAGTCCTTACACCTAACCCAAACCCTACCCCAAACCAGTCCTTACACCTGACCCAAACCCTACCCCAAACCAGTCCTTACACCTGACCCAAAACCCTACCCCAAACCAGTCCCAAACAGTCCTTACACCTGACCCAAACCCTACCCCAACCCTCCTTACACCTGACCCAACCCTACCCCAAACCAGTCCTTACACCTGACCCAAACCCTACCCCAAACCAGTCCTTACACCTGACTACCCCAAACCCCTACCCCAACCCCAGTCCTTACACCCTTACACCCAAACCCTACCCCAAACCAGTCCTTAACCCAAACCCAAACCCTACCCCAAACCAGTCCTTACACCTAACCCAAACCCTACCCCAAACCAGTCCTTACACCTAACCCAAACCCTACCCCAAACCAGTCCTTACACCTGACCCAAACCCTACCCCAAACCAGTCCTTACACCTGACCCAAACCCTACCCCAAACCCAGTCCTTACACCTGACCCAAACCCTACCCCAAACCAGTCCTTACACCTAACCCAAACCCTACCCCAAACCAGTCCTTACACCTAACCCAAACCCTACCCCAAACCAGTCCTTACACCTAACCCAAACCTACCCCAAACCAGTCCTTACACCTAACCCCAAACCCTACCCCAAACCAGTCCTTACACCTAACCCAATCCCTACCCCAAACCAGTCCTTAAACCTAACCCAAACCCTACCCCAAACCAGTCCTTAAACCTAACCCAAACCCTACCCCAAACCAGTCCTTACACCTAACCCAAACCCTACCCCAAACCAGTCCTTACACCTAACCCTAACCCTACCCCAAACCAGTCCTTACACCTAACCCTAACCCTACCCCCAAACCAGTCCTTACACCTAACCCTAACCCTACCCCAAACCAGTCCTTAAACCTAACCCAAACCCTACTCCAACCCCAAGTTGAACCTTAACATAATCTTTATAGAGTTTCAGTTATTAGTTGTGCTTTCCTTATGGGGGTGTTGGGATTGTGTCTTCTTTTAGTACTCTAAGTTGCCCTTCAGGGTTTTTTTTTTTTTGTGGCATTTTGACTCAAGTAGAATGAAAACACCCCTTTTGTGTGTGTGTGTGTGTGTGTGTGTGTGTGTGTGTGTGTGTGTGTGTGTGTGAAACTTTAATTTTCGCTATTTATTGACAAACCTTAACCTGGCTGAATGATATGAATAATCATAAAAATTCTTCCAGCCATCCCTTGCGTGAACAACATGATCACGCGCCAAGCGATATTTGCTTTCTTAAAAATTGTTTATATCGAAAGACGTGATAGGTTATTTTTTTTATTCAAAAACTGGGGGAAAAAATGAAAGCATGCACTTCAAGCAATTTCTGACAGAGGATGCTCATTGTCCTCTTTGTTTTTTCTCTCCTTTTTCGAAAAAAAAAAAGTGTATGTGTCTGTGTGCGGGCGCGCGCGCGTGCAAAGTGATTAATGCGATGCTCTTACAGGATGTTACTGCAAATGGTTCCATATTTGAGTTGAAGTTCCTCCAGGCTAGCTTCATTCTTCCTCACTGTTCGTTATGTTCCTGGGGCGCACCATGACTGATACACTTGAGAATCATGCCGGTTCAGTCAGCACTGGAGGCAGAACCATGACCAAACTGTGATATGCAGATGACCAAAATGGCCTGGCAGGCAGGGAATAAGAACTCGCCGAGCGTGTTGAAGGACTGGATGTAACCTCAGCAAGAAACGGCATGGGAGTTAGCGCTGAGAAGATGACGCTGATGGCCAGCACAACTCCACGGTCAATACTGATATAACTGTACACCGTCTGATGCTAAAATCTGTTAAAACATTCACTTACCTGGGATCCATCATTACCAGTGACGGATCCAAACCCAAAATCGGCTCAAGACCAGCAAAGACAACCACAGCACAATCTACATTAAAAGAAAAAAAAAAGCACAGTATGGAAGTACACGAACGACCCCACAAAACACAAACTTCAGCTCCTGCACGCTCTAATATATTCCATTCTCTTGCAGGCATGCAAGACGTGGACCTTACAGCGGATCTGGACGGAAGAACCCAAGCCATGGACATGAGATGCTACCAGGGGATAACAAACATCACACACACCGATCATATCACCTATCAACCAGTGCCTGGAACTATATGAAGTGGCCACGTCACACTGCACACTAAAACAACTTTCCACGGAGCTGTTGAAGGAGGGAGACAGAGGGGATGACAGAAATAACAAACAAACAAAAATCCAAGAAACTGAAAACATTGCACAGTGGACAGGGCAAATATTTATACAGACCCAGGCCTTGGCACACAACCGACAGAACTGGGGAACCTGGTGAACTGTTCTTCGGTGTGGTGCCCCAATAATTCCCCTGGAGAACAAAGAAAGAAGAAGAAAAAATAATAATCTACAAAGCACACGAGTTGATTCGTTCGGAAGCCTTACCTAAACTATGTAATAGAAAACATGATATCATTCTACCAAAAATTATGTCTGAAACTGTGCGCATCACACCTGTTTCTTGTTTATGTTTTTTTTTTTTTTAATGTGTGCTTTTATAAAACTTGAAAAACTCAAGAAAAATAACTTCATTCCCAAAATCTTTGTGTCTGTAGAATTCTGGCGTTATTGAAAATCATCGGGTTTTGAAGTGCTGCTTGCAGAATGCCGGCCAAGCAACAACGTGTGCATCAAACCATTATTATAGGCATACAAACAAACAAGAAACCAGCCAAATAACCAAACAATAACAACCATCACCAAGACGCAAGTGCTCTTATCAACGGTGAAATAAGCAAATGAAGACGAAAACAATTTAAAGTACAACAACAATCACAAACAGAATTAACAACAAGAAAATAACAAATGGAGAGAGAGAGAGAGAGAGAGAGAGAGAGAGAGAGAGAGAGAGAGAGAGAGAGAGACAGGATGGAAGTGAATGGTGAGGGGGGGGGGGGGGGGGGGGTAGTGGTGACTGTTCATCACAGCAACAGCTGATCAGCAGGAAAACCTGACGACTGAAGGCATCATCATCACCATCACCACATCATCATCATCATCATCATCATCATTATCATCATCATTATGAATGGGTGAGTTTAACGTCCTATTGGCTGGAGGGCCTCGAGGATAAGCTATACTTGCAGACTGCAGTCTGACCCCAGTCTGCACACTTGATGGCAGTTGTTGCTGGCAATAGTGTGTCTGGTTTCATGTGGGGGTTGTCGTCTGTCGCTCTTTTGACTCTGGTTTCTTGTGAACTCAGGTTCACTTTTTGGTGTTGGTCGGCCGATGGTGGGTGTCGGTTTTCTTCGCCTCTATCGCTCCCAAAAGGCGTGTCTTCAAGGCCACCAGTGGCCCTCTTCATGCTCGGGTGGCGATGGTCCTGTGCCGCATGAGGCCGCCTCAAAGAGGACGCAGGACAAAAGTCGCTGGAGCGCTGTACGAGTCCCTTCTATTCTGTGGTCCAAGCAGACTACGGCCGAGTGGGCAATTTTTCAGCCCACCCCCGAGAGCGGTGCCCCCATGCCCGACTCTCCAAAGCATTGTATTCCTGGCCACGGGTAATCCTAGTCAGACAGCTCTCCATCGCCGATCACCTCACATCTCCCGGAGCCGTCCCCCCAGTGACGCAGGCTAAGCCCGTCGTAACCCACACAGCTGGAAGGATCACTGCGCCGCCGGACCTCTCATATCAGTGCCCCTCAAAGGAGAGCTGCCATCTCTCCCCTGGTATTTGCTTCTATGCCACCTCGCATGGAACTGCCGCAACTGAAGAACTTACAGCTCCGGCCTTTGTAGATAATATGCCTGCCAGTTGAGCATGCTTCAGCCAATGAAGGACTATGTGTTCTTGTCCACAGAGGTACACAAATGCTGGCGTTTTGCCTCTGTGGTGATCATCAACGTTGTCTGAGGTGATCCGGTGGTTGATTCAGATTGACCAAGGCTAACTGCTCTCTTTGATCTGGAGAGTGCTCACACTAAGGACGATCGGATCTGAGCAAAAGCTGGTACTGAACATCACTTGCATTCACTGGCAGGATGATTCACGCAGCCTTCTTGATGCTAGCCAAAATGTTCCCTTTTTTTCTGGGGGGGGGGGGGGGGGGGGGGGGGGGGGGGGGGGAATATAGCTCAGTGGTAGAGCGCCGGACTCGTAATCCTGGGGTTGTGGGTTCGAATCTGTGCTGAGCGTTTCGGTACAGGGGAAATTTTCCCTCAGAGTTAACATTGGTTCTGATTCCATTTCCCATACAGTCCGTCGAATGAGACTATAAACCGAGGTTCCGTGTGTGAACGCACGCATAACATCTTGCACACACGTAAAATCCCATCACCAACTTTCGGAAGAGAAGCCATGCAGTTTGGCCGTTGGTATGGATGACACATTACACATAGCATGCACCTTCCCTAAAGTTGGAGTATGGCTGCCTTAATGGCAGGATAAAAACAAAACAACAAAACAAACAAACAAACAAACAAACAAAACAAAACAAAAAACGGTCATACACCGAAAACTCCACTCCCTTTGTGGGGGTAGATGGTTTAATACTCACCTGTCTATACAGGGAGTGTCCGCAGGAGTATCAGCCTGCGTACGCAGAAGAAGAAGTTCATCGTTGCATTCATTGCAGGATGATTCACGCAGCCGTCTTGATGCCACCAAAATGTTTGTCTGTAAACAGCGTGAAGAAAGATGGCGGCATTTCTGTATAAGACTGGCATTTCGACTCGACTTCATGTGGGTCACACACCCACACCCTCCCACCCTCACTTTTCACTCCCCCCCTTCCTCCCCCCCTCTTACCTCCCTCCCCCCCCCCCCCCCCCCCCCCCCCCCCCCCCCCCGTCTCCTGTCTTTCTTTCGTTTGACAATACAGCAGCAGTAGCAGAAGTGATTTTCTTCCAACCATCTCCGCCGACCCTGTCTGTCTCACTCCCCTGCCCCCCCCCCCCCCCCCCCCCCCCCCCCCTGATCAGCCTCCATTCTTTCCTACCCCCCCCCCCCCTCTCTTTCTCTTTACAGTGATGACTATCTTCAGAAAGACGTTGAACATATGACTTAATTATTATATTTTGTGAAAGTGCAGATTCTCACAATGGCCACACATATACAGTGTGTGTGTGTGTGTGTGTGTGTGTGTGTGTGTGTGTGTGTGTGTGTGTGTGTGTGTGTGTGTGTGTGTGTGTGTGTGTGCGTGCGTGCGTGCATGCGTGCGCGCGTACGTGTGTGTGTGTGTATGTTTTGTGTGTATGTTAGGGTGTTGGTATGTTCGCATGGAGATGTCTGTTTGCGCATGCGTGCGCGCCTCTCTCTCTCTCTCTCTCTCTCTGTGTGTCTCTGTGTGTGTGTGTGTGTGTGTGTGTGTGTGCGCGCACGCGCGCGCGCGCGTATTCTTTTCTGTCCATGAAACATGTTGACATTCTGTTCATAATGTTTTCTAAATGTCAGTACAACACGGGTTAATCTGACAATAAATTGGTTTCAGTGAGTCAGTCAGTGTGTGTGTGTGTGTGTGTGTGTGTGTGTGTGTGTGTGTGTGTGTGTGTGTGTGTGTGTGTGTGTGTATGTGTGTGTGTGTGTGTGTTGAGAGATTTGTGATGTCTGTGTGTGTGTGTGTGTGTGTGTGTGTGTGTGTGTGTGTGTGTTGAGAGAGATTTTCATGAGGTGGATGCTATTGACGGTGGTGAGGGTGGAAGATGGGGAAAGTTTACGGACTTAACACACAAAGGAACAGGAAGAGGCCCCTGTCAGACAGCGTAGAGGAAACCAATATCAACTCCGCCAGCTGCAGTGCCGCACCCACTATTGTCTGGCCGCCTTCCTCCCCAACACCATCAGGGACTGGAACAATCTGCCGGACGAGGTGGCTGGAGCTACCACTCTTGACACTTTTGTGTCAAGAGTTCACCGATTCCCCCTGCCCCCTCCCCCATTGGACCACCCCCCTCCCCCCACCCTCCCTCCCGCTGCGTAGACCCAGTTTTAAGTTTGCCAAAATAATCAACTTGATGATTGTGGGCATTACGTCAAGAAGAAGAAGAAGAGGCGAGGTTTGGACGTTGTATGATTGGCGTGTGTGAGGTACAGACGAAAAGGTGATTTACCACTGGAGAACATATCTCAGAATAGTGTAGAAACTCTAGCGAAAAATAGAGTATCACAATTCACCATAGGAAAGGGCGAACATGTGGCTTGTCTTTCGTTCATTGACTGTTTAAAAAAAAAAAAAAATGCAACGTGGATGATAAATCTAAATATCTGAATCACAGATACGCTTATTCCTATTTTTTTGTTGTTGGTAAAAGAATATTTAGTGACGAAATATACATTCCCATTCGTTTCCGGCCCATCGTGAATGTTGTTCAACTTCCGGGGAATAACCCCCCGCAACTTTGCAACTGTGAACACTACAGGACAGTGAGCTCTCGAATTGTGGCCCTCTTTAACGCCTCACGCTTGTTGAGTAGTAGTGCATGCATTATATACGCGCGGGTTGTCAAGTTTGTTTTCTGTTCTTCTTGCATTCGTGATTGTTCTACTCATGTTTGCTTTGCTTGGAAGTTCTAAACAAATTGGTGATATTGTCGCGCAACGTGGTGGACTTTAGTTTTAAAACATGATTCTGGTAAACAGTGTGCCGATAAGATGCTGGTGACTTGCTTGAAAGTTGGTAATTTTGTTTGTCTGCTGTCGACAGGAGTTGATACCATTGTGACTAAGTGAAGACGAAGAAAAGACAACATGGAAGCGGAACTTCAAACTGCAAAAAAGACTATTCGGTCATTGTTAATTTCTGTGAAAGAGGGTCTGAGTGTGGCGGAGTTGGAAAGAGATTTTGTGGAGTTTGAAGGAACCAAGTTACCATTTGCAAAATTTGGTTTTCCAAATGCACGTGCATTTCTCCAATCGCTTACTGATGTTGTGCAATTTTTTAAAGATGCAAACGGCTATGAAAAAATGAAACAGGTTTCGGATGAAACAACAATTCATATAGAGAGACTGGTGGCCAGACAGAAGTCTGATACAAAAAAAGAAAAAACCTAATAAAACGCCGTTGAACAGACAGACATTGCTGAATTATAGTGCCAGAGGGAAAAGAGGAAGTGGTAATGCAAGAGGAAGCAGGCAATCCAGTCGAGGACATATGCAACCGTTTGCCAGTTGTAGCAGTGGGCAGCCATTTGCCCGCCACAGTTCTGGACAACTAGTGGGTAAATTCCCACAAAAAAGTGCTCTAGGGCAAGCATCAAGAAATACAAGAGCACCGTTATTATCAGCCCCATCCCGACATGGTGGACCCAATACAAATGATGTACGCCCGGTTCTGGTTTAAAACATGTGATGAATGAATCCTCCAGCAGAGAAAAAGTGGCTCAGTTTGTAGCTGATTTACCACTGGAGAACATATCTCAGAATAGTGTAGAAACTCTAGTGAAAAGTGGAATGGCACAATATGCAGCTGATATTGAGCAAAAAGAGAACATATTTCAAATCAAGAAAAAAAACGCATGGGAATTCTAGCCAACCATCTAAAACAATGCTGCAAAAGAAAAGCTGATGCTGTTTCTGGTCAAATGTCAACAGACAAGCAGGTAAGTTGAGTGACCATAAAGCAGACCTTAAGATTTTTGTTTAAGTTACTATTGATTACATGTGTCCTGGAAGCTTAAAGTTAGAGGGCAGAAAGCAAAGGCTTGACACAAACTTTGAGTCAGTTTCTCACATCTTTCAAACAATTTTAACAAGTCATTTTGCAGAAATTATACAGATTTGCTCTGATTGTACTTTTCACCTTGTAGACACTGTTTGCAGGACAAGAAATTCCATGATACATTTTAGTTGTCCTGGGGACAAGTACTACTTGAACTAGTACAAGTTGAAGTAGATCACAAAATGTGCTTGTTTTCTGTAGTTTTAACTAATCCTTACCAGGTAATGCAAAAGTCAATAGAAATATCTACTGGTAGTGCAATAACAAGTCAGCAGCCAAATCAAATGATGGTGTGCTCTGCAGACCTGTGAGTCGTCTGACAGGGAGAATTAAGAAAAGGAATAGATCTGTCACATCCATGCTAACCAGAAAAATGCATATATATATATATATATATATATCTAGTAATTGCTCCTTTCCTCAGTGAGGCAGCACTCTGCTGGGATGTGTCATGAGAAAAATTGGTGTGGGGGGTGGTTCAGGTAGGATGGAAGTGTGTGAGGGATGGGGGCAGA